>QNGE01000691.1:649-26507 GCA_008508345.1 Paragonimus westermani | reverse complement strand
CTCACCATTTTTGTTTAATTTGGAAATAATGAAGGATTGTATGCGGCACTCACAAGATGTCGGCGTGGACCTCCCGGCTGGTGAAAGACTGACTGACTCTGTTTGTGCTGACGACAAGGTGTTATTGTTTGACAACTCTCAATCTGGACAAGTGATGCTAGACGCTATTTCACGTTCTGCGAAATACTTCGGAATGCGCTTTGCAGCCTCAAAATGCAAAGTGCTTCTGCAGGATTGTTGTGACCACGTAGATTTGATGTTAGATAATGTAGTCATGGAGGTTGTTGACCGGTTTGTATACCTGGGAAGCTGCATTAGCGTCGGCGGCGATGGCGTAGTTGTAGGGAATGAAACAGAAGCGCGCATCTCTAGGGCTAGGATGGTATTTGGTAATCTGAGTCATCTCTTGCGACAGAGAGGTATTTCTCTGAAGCTTAACGGTCGTGTATATGAGACAACGGTGAGGGCCGTATTACTTTACGGCAGCGAGACCTGGCCGCTTAGGGTAGAAGACATGAACCGTCTTCAAGTATTTGATCACCGATGTCTGCGTTCAGTCGCTCGTATCGGGTGGCAGCAGCGTGTAAGTAACGAGGAGGTTAGAAGGCGGGTGTTTGGTGGTGATTGTCAAACGAGTTCTTTTGTTCAATCTCTACGTTTGCACAAACTTAGAAGGTTAGGTCACGTATTAAGGATGCCACCTAGTCGTCTTCCACACCGCGCACTGTTCGCTGACACTGCGACCGACTGGTGTGAGGTGCGAGGTGGGCAGATAATGACCTAGCGTAGGGAAATGAAGTCGTTCACCAAGGGGTTGGCCACTGTGGGTCGTGTTCGTTTCCCGGGCTGGGGCCCTTGCGACTCATGGAGTCGGTGGTTGGAGACTCTAGGTGAGATGGCGGCTAATCGAGCTCAGTGGCGTGAATGTTGTTGTTTGGCCGAGTTATCTGTGAAGTGGGTGCATTTAATGACGCGGGGCAATGAAAGCCGTAAGGGAGCTGTCTTGCCGATTACGCCTCACTCACACTTGCAGCTCGGTTGTTTGTTTGCAAGGTGCACTTAATGACGCAGAGCAGCAAAAGCCGTGAGGAAGCTGTCTTGCTGATGACGCCTCAATCTCACTTACAGCTCGGTTGTTTGTTTGCAAGGTGTAAGCACCTTGATGTTGAATGTTTGAATAAGAACGTAGTCATTTTCAGCAGTTAGGTCCCTTCCCCTCCCTTTCTTTCTTACTTCTCTCCTCCTACATAGAATTTGCTCTTTCTTCATGGTTGTGTGGCAGTTAAGCATTAGTGTGAACCACTGATGTATTGTTGTCTATGATGATGATGACCAAACAGAATTACTTGTGCCGATAAAAAAGTATTTTGGCCATGCTAACTCGGCTGCATTTTCTAGCCTTAGTAAAGCGTGTCAAGTGGGCTGTGCAGAAATTGGCACTCGGTCTTCGGAACACCAGAACGGAGTTCAGACTGTAAAATATTATCCAGCTGAGCGCCGAACACTGCAAGGAGATCTAATTCCCAAATAATCTCGTTTGTTTTAAAATTGCCTACAGAACAGTTTCGTTTCTGTGGGTCAAAACGATCTACGAGACCATGACAAAAAGTTTTGTAAGTTAAGATTTCCAATGAAAACTTGATATATTTTCCTTCAAAATGACGGTTCACTAGGATAACTCATTACTGATTGTTAACGGTTCTGTTAGAATGCTACTGGAAGCATCAGTTGGTACAGCTAATTGGGCGAAATGATCATTAAGCTAAGTGATCTCAGCTCTTTTTCTCGAGAAACCCAATGCTTCCATTTCGGCGTTGTGGTTCTCAACAGCGGTTATAGCAGCCTGCTGATGAGTATCAGTTGTAAAAGTTGACCAGTTGATGGTTGACTGAGGTCGGAAGTAGCAAGTTTTGAAGGCTCAATATCGCGATGCGCGGGAACAGCCGAACGCGATAATGTCGAAACGTTGAAAACAATGGTTAAACAAAGACAGGAAGTCATATTCAAGATGAACCTTAAAAAGTAGAGCGGAGTTGACAAGAGGTACGTTAAAGAGAAACATTCAACGCCTTAAAAAACACGCCGCGATGGAACGCGGTGCTTAAACATTAATCGACTGGTAGATTGGTAAGGAAGGAAATGAGAAATGCAGGCCAAAGGGAGAACCTAAGAACACCTCACTGAAGGTCTTTCGATAACCAGAAGACTCACAGGCGAAACGTGCACGACAGCCTAAATCGATAAGAGATAACTCCGGTTGACCATTACGGTCATCCTGTACCCCAGAACAATGTAGGTCGTCAATCACCAGCTTCTGTCCACTGGTCAGCTGATATCAAGAGATTCGTCGCACAAAAACGACCTCTTATAAAGTCACTTCCTGAGAGACAAGTGTCTATGAATCTAGTTGAGTGCCTTCGGGACTTACGGCGTCTGGTAAAGCGACTGGGCCATAAACACCGGGGTGACTCCAAATACCGCCCTTGAATGAAAGCAGCAGCATTCCGGTCACTGAGCTCTATGACATTAGAATTGATTCATGTGAGAACACCGTCAAAACAGAAGCTATCATTAATCGGTCAGAGCCCTTCCAGAACAACTACAGACAGGTCTGAAGGAAAACTGAATCCACTAGGAAACTTATTAATGTAGAATTACACCTGCATTTCTAACACTTAAACAGTGAAAAGGTATATCGAGTACTGAGAAATCGTGTATACAATAGAACGAGTTTAAAAAATCTAAGTTAGAACGGTGAAATAAGCGCATAAGCCTCATGAATAGTTTACGACTTGCAGTTTTCTCACCAGTGAATCTTCACTTTTGACGGCTACATTTCTTTTGTCGGACATTTTGAACACACGATCGTATACGGTCGTGCAAGATAGACGGAACGGACTTAGCTTGAAAGACAAGAAGTTTTCTGCACAACTCCGCTTAGAGCTGGAATGATTTAATAATGAGCTATCCACTAACAGCCCGAGCGGAGTTTCCGCGTCAGTTATATACTGCGGGAACGCACGCTTCATCAGCATGGACAGCACCAGCCAAGGCGCTCTGGGCCCAACAGCCGAAGTGAAGGCCCGGAGTGTTCAAGGCCGCAAACCGACGACAAGGTCGTTAATTGTGTTCAATTATTATTATCAAATCCAGGGCACGATGAAGGTCTGCGCCTGTTGACTTCTTGATACCGGACAGGTTTGGTCTGGAGATCGATCAGACTGCATTTTCTGTCGGTGTGATTGCGTTCGGTAGTGGTCTAAATGTATGGTTAGAAGAAAAGAAATAGCAAACCTCGGGTGCCTTGAAACACATCGCCAAAATTATCCTTCATTTAGTACGGAGTTAGAAAAAATGTGCGCCTACAGTTATATAGCCCCCTCTTGAATACCACCAAGCTCAAAGTGTCGACAACCTTTGTGCGTATTTTATTTAACGAGTTGATCACACCGTTGGTGAGAAAGCTAAGTCGAACAGGCAATCATGATTATTCATAATTGTGTAAAGAGATCACCTTCGACGTCCCCAAAATTCTAAACTCCCCGCGACGTGAGATTTGCCTTGCCAGTACCACCGCGCCTGTTCACATTGCCTTGTATATGTAAACTTACTACAAACCACTAGCATCAAAGTTAGTGGGCCGGCATAAGTATCGCAGTTATGCTCTCAACTGTGTAATGAATTCGCACTATCTCTACTCCTGTAGGTTACATTCACTAGGATAACAATGTTGAGCTATTACCGTTAGGAACGCCGCTTAACCAGCCTAACGCTTGTTTGAATTCTGAAGGTCGACTGGGATTTTCCGTCGACGCACTCTTCCACTCTGGCGTCTGTTGTGCGGTTGTGCTCAAGGTGCTCTCACGTCCAGCTCCCTAGCACCCCTTAATTGTTACGTTGAAGTCTGTTGTGAACGGTTGGTAAATCGATAAATAAAGTTTGTTTGCAGATTCATCGTTTTCTCCCTGCGACTTCCAATTCACGGTAGCATAAGGTTGGGGAAACTCTGGGCAAACAAATTCAGGCTCAAGCATTACAATTGTGACCCTGTGATCTAAATCTCTCTCCCGACGCACCGTACCCAAACTTCTTAAGGAATTGTGCCTGCGTAGTGGGCTACTTCGTACACTAGTATGGGGCCCTCCCCTTACTGGCCGTAGTTCGAACGTTTATGGAATTTATTTGGTTTTGTTAGCTTAGACTCTACATACCTCATGTCGTGCACAATGCAAGGTTTTTTACCTTTTCGGAGACGACAATATCCTTTTTGAGATATGGCGGTACAATATGGGGCACGGTCTCCCGACCGTAGTAGGGCGACTGTTCCCTGAGCGTTCCTCGCGTGATCCTTGAGCTTTATACGTAGACATTTTAGGAACATAGGGATCTTATCACATGTCGCACAATTCCTATTTTCTTACGGAGCTCATATGCGTTAAACGTAAACCTATCTTCGCATAATAAGTTCGTCGTAATGTCCTGTTTTCACAAGGAAGAATGTAAAATGTACATGGGCATTCATATGTTGTATTCAGTGCAATATTAACAGCAATATTTGTATGACGTTGGTGAGTACATAACGTGATTCACAGTGAGGGGTTTCCTGTGAGGGGCTCGTTGGCTTCTTTCGTTGCCCGCAATCTCGCTTTCTGAACCCACCGTTGCATGTTTCCTTTGACGTCCGCTTGCGATACTCCGGGTTAGGCATTGTTCATGATGGATTCTGCATTTGCCAAGTGATGACTTTTTGTGGTTGAATATACTAACGATGGCTGCGGCCAAGGTTGAGAAAGCGATGAAGACACGACCGTTTACTACTCTCTCGTTTATTTTTTCGCCACATCATCCGTAAGTGACGTTCTGGTAGCATTACGGGTGCACTCAGCCATGGATGCACCGCCAACGCTGGTGAGAAAGGTCAATTGGGTACTGCGTATGGGATAAACGGAACATACCAGCTGGGTATATACTTTCGCTTCCTCCAGCTTTATATTCAATAGTTACTTGTCTTCTGTGGACTGTCTGGATAATCACACGGAGAATAGTGCGGTTGATGATGTACCGGAAGCTGTATACTAGAATCGTGATGGATTTAGTTCCAGCCGTAGGACATGCAAGTCCCCGTGCATTCTGATGTTTCGGGGAACAAAGTTCTCCACTACATCTTGTGAACACGGTGAGCAATTGTATCACACAGACTAACCTATAAACTCTCTCACTGCTTCGGCAATGTCGATTTTTGCACGCTACCTGTGCTGCTGGTGGATTAGCGATGGTAAATTTGAATACTCATCGGACGAAATACCATCATTTACGTACCTGGAAGCAATAGGGCTGGAGAAGGCGGGCAGTTTCTTCATTGACCCCATTGTCCACCGTGTTGGAGATGGCGATGCGTGGAACATATTCCCTTCCTGTGGTAGTGTTGGAGAATAGTCGATGTCGACACCTTTAAATGTCGGTTTCCGTTCCTCCTTCACTTCATACGTGAAGTCGAAACGAGCGGTTGCTTGTCTGCAAAAATGACACATGGCGATTTCACCGTCTTTTACGTTTGCCACTACGATCCATGATGTTCGTGGCGTCAGAAGATGGTATGTCTGATAGATGTTCTAGGATTCGTTCGTATTCGTAAGCCAATTGCAGGTCATCTAAAAAATGTTAGCAAAGTCTAAAGTGCACCCCGCTGCGCGATGCATCTTTACCTTGTAAAGTTCAGAGCCGGTGGGTGCTGTCATTCCATCCAAAAGCAACCTGTGATGCTTCGTGGATGCTATTTCTGACCATTGCGCGAACCCTAGCTGCGTAATCCACGACTTGTGCACTATCCCCGCGCTTTCATCCTCGAACTCTACCACCTGATATATCTGAAAATAAAAGTGTTCATTAGCTGAAGTATTGCGTTAGAACTAAAGAAAACGGAATAAAATTAGGTATAATTTATTTTTCTGCCAATTTTCCAGATGTGCATTATTGGGTAAAATACAAAGCTTCCCTAGAATGGTAGTAGCGGCCCTCTACACTGAATACGTTCACCGTCCACCCAGCGGGTGGGTGCGTATATATGGAAAATGTACGGTCTGTTGGAAGGCACCATCTCAAAAAATCGCAACAGTTTGCAAAACGTGTGCGAATGCGTCATCCAACCAAAGCGCTGATCACTGCGGGTAATTCATCCGCCAACACCAGGTTTCTGGGCTTGACATAGCAATATATCATGCCATTCACCCACTATCTCCTTCAATTCCACGGGACCGATGTGCAACGGTATTTGCCGACACTCCGCAGCCTTCCAACGGTCGCCGTCCATCTCTGAACTACATTTCCTACGGAACTCACAAGTCAAGACACCTCGCAGCCTCACTAACCTACTGTTCCACCGATTCACTTGCGATGATTCCGGACGGACATTCTTTTCCGTTGGGCATACTCTCTATAGGATCATTGAGCGCTTCATCAATCCCAGACATATCACGTGCATATAATTTAGTGGGAAACAGGTAATCATTCCCACCTGTAACCTCTCGAAAGGGGACTGACCAACATGATGTTCTTTGTGGCGTCGGGTCCAGAAATCGTTGTTTGTTCATAAGCGGCAACTGCTTGATGGGAACACCATCTTTTGGGTAACATATACTCTCAGTGCTGTACACTTTTCGCAACAGTGATAAACATTGTGGTTTATCACCTGACGAACAAAAGCTGTGTCAGGTGATTCACCAACTACGACCCGTATATGATGGTCACATAGTGGCAGCAATAAACCATTCCTCAACATAATCGACAAGATAGATTCTCTGTGGCATTCACAAGTTTAAAGAGACCGCAGAATAATCCCGCGATGAACAGTGGTGTTGGAGAAGATGTCAAACTTCCAAGAATGTGCCACAATTGTAAACGTGAACTGCTGAAAACGGTTACACCGTCAATATGCAACTGAAGTCGGAGAACATTCAAGTCTTCCACCTATCGCTCACGTGCATATATTCTAAACACTCGATAAATGTATATGCACACTCCCGTGGTGTTCCTAACAGAATACGCGCATCCAACGGCAACTGAGACAAAACTTTCTTTAACCGACTGGGCATAATGCCGACGGCTTTTAAAGACAACAGAGTTTCCACAGCAGTTTGTGTGGGTGTACTCTTCTTCTTGTTCGTACCGACAACGTCGTCTAAAACGATGATGGCGGCAGTGTTGAATGACAGTGTAACATACCTGTATCCTGCGCCGTAGAGATATTTCTTGTCATCATTGCTGGAGGTACGTAACCAGCGGACCTTGCTTCCGTTAAGGAAACTTCTTTGACAATTTTCACGACCGAAGATGTGGTTGCAACTGAAAGTTCGTCTAAATTTTCAATCTTAAATCACAATGATCACTTACGCTGATATTGTTGCAAATCTTGAGGATTCAGTCGCCACTCCTCCACAACATTAGCTGTGGGTGTCGTACAGTTGCTTTCAAAACTTTCCTGACGCGCTAGTTTATCCAAGCGATAAACGTTTGCACGCGAACAACCCCTCGACCTTTTGAAGCCCTAGTGCTCATTTCCCACTTAGTGAGGTAGGTAAGATGTCTGAAATCAATCTCTTGGCGCCGTCACTATCATCGCGAAGTGGTTCGATGAAACAAAATTGATGTATGCGGCATAAATCCTCCGACACGCTTTTGAGTAGCAAAAATAATGTGTCATATTTTTGTTAGCCCTTATGCCGACACGCAGAAACTATACTCAACGAATTTCGGTGCGTTCCAAAAGAAACTCTAAGATCACTCAGGAACGGCTGGGTGTGTCAGTGTGTTATCAGGAAAAGGGGGCTAATTATGGCCAGGTACAGCAGAATGCACACTACTGGACCCGGGTTAGTGAACGCAGACTTCAGTCGGTTTAAAGCTCGCAGTGCATTTGTTGCGGCCGCAGCACACTGGGTAGTCGGAGTAAACATACTAGTAACTTGAATACCAAAGTCATTCGCTTGCTGTTTCGTTGCCAGTCTGATTTTCTGACCTTGTGCATCCCCCAGATTCCTGCAGGTCGACTGGAGGACATCAGCGAAGAAAAGTTTTGAGAAGATTTGACGGTAAATCCCACTCTAATGTCCATTCGCAGATTTTCGGAATATCCTCTTGGAGGGCGTTCGAGTCCGACACACTTCCGTCCGGCTTTATATTATCCGCATAAAGGTAACTGGCTGACCAGGTTGTCGGCCAAGTCACTCACAGATACTTTGATGTACCTCACTCAACAAAGAACATTTGTCCGAAAGCATTCCTATTACTCTCGCCCTTACGACCTCCCAGATAGAAACGTCCAGGTCCACCTGTAATTTATAGAAGATACTACAGTTTCTAGTAGCCCCCCACCCACTAGCGTGTGACTGGCAGAATCGTAGAATTTCTTGAAACCCCTACCACTTATCATATACCCAACTTTTCCGTGAGAGTGTCTAAAGACACCAACAGATTGGTAGGAAAAGATCTACCTGATAGAAAGTGGTGTAGAGAAGTTCTGAAAATTTCTTGCTCATAGAACAATCTGAACAGCTTCTCTGGTAGTATGTGTAAGGTTGATAATTTGTGACGGATGATCGATTACCATCTCTGAAGATGGGGAACACGGTGGCTTCTTTTCAGTCCCACACAACTACCCTTATTTTCTGTGATATTACACATTTGAGAGAAAACTTACAACAACAATTTGGCCAGGGGTTTCAGGATGACGGGGTAGATGTGATCCGATCCTGCAAACCCCGTTTAGCAGATATATCGCTCTCCCAGCCTCTTGAGGCGTAAAGTTCTGATCCTCCATGGCCGCACCCATGATGTTAGAGAGAAGCTCAGGTACTCCACTGTTTAATCGATACAATTTGAAACTGTGCCATAAACGCGTTCACTAAGCCCTTGTCAGTCTATATTATATCCATTGTAAGAGGGCATGGTCCCAGTTTCCTTTCCTAGAGAGGACCCAGACCGATCATAACCATAAACCCTTCCGGGGCTCTTTTCCATATAAAGTGCTAGATTGAGTTCATACATCAGACGAGCCTCCTCTGCTACCCTGATTGCTTCATTCTCAGCTTTTCTGTATGCCATGAAGCTCATAAACCACTTTTGTTGATTAGTATCTTCCAAGCCATACGATTACATTAGGGCGTCTTCTTGATCCTGGGACAAACGCATGGCATCCGACAAGTTTTCTAGGAAAATTCCTGCCTGTGAGAGCCCAGAGATTGTCAAAAAGGTTTGCTCACAAACTATCGACGCTCTCTACAGAAGCTGATGGGATCCAGACCATTCTGTCACCTTCGATCATTAGTTGCTTATAGTCGATTCGGTGAAAAAGTTTCCTGTTGTTTGCCTGGTTTACTGAAAGAAAACCTTCGAGCGATAAATAAATCGTCATATGATCACTTTTTCTAAATGGTGCTGCAGGCAACACGTTTGTGAATTTGCTGCTACGACCAGTTATGGATAATTCTAGCGTTGAGGTTATCTGAATAAGTCAGGTTCTAGTGGCGACAGTAAAATGCTGTTTTATTGTAAAATCATTGACTAGTTTAAACGATTTGTGATCGAAGCCCTAACTACTAACAGATCACAATAGCCAGTTCACCCTAAAAGCATTAAAGCCTCCCAGAGCAAGCCGGTGATATCCTAACTGGCTAGCCGACTAGAATGAATTCAACAACGCTTCGCCCTTCTCCGGTATCAAACCTGGACTACGATACACCCCGAAAACCATCACTTGGGGGTAACTTGAAGAAGGCTGGCGACGGTCTGAATGCTAATGCAGCTGCTGTTACAGTTCAGTGAGAACCACCGATCAACAATAAAAATCCGCCTCTAATGGTATTGCCATGGTCACTGAGATGTCATCGGGATCCACGCGTTTAATCCCCAAAATCCGTTTTTTCTTTGGACGATGTAAACAGGCGAATATTTACTGATTGAATCGCTGTTTGCGGCTCGTTTACCCTATCAAGCAGGCTGCATATATTCACCTGAACGTCCTTCGGCTCAGAAGATCTGGCGTCCTGACTACTCCAAATTTTGGCCGCATCTGATCCATCGGAGGAAATCCCCGAGCAACAGGCCCGATTTTGGATATCCGGGTGTAGGCCAGATCGGTGAAAACCATTTTTCATCTCGTCAGCTGGAACTCCTAAACAGTTGCGTCGTCGTCTTTTTCTCTTGAAGCTGGAATTTGTTTCCTGACCATGGTTTATGTCGAGATGTTCGGCTTTTATTTCTGAATGAATCAGATTTGTGATACGTGGCTGTGTCTTTTGGGGTATTTATTCCTGGCCTCCTCCGAAATACCGTATCAGCCTTAGTTGGTACCAAATCTTGAATTTTGCGGCCTCCAAATATGACTATCGGCGATCTGGGCCGATCCGGTTGTGTTAGTTACAGTCCACTTACCAAGTCTCTGTTCGCCACTTGCTTGCTACGGTTAGCCCAGCCTTTCACAAAACATGTGGAATACGTTGTCTTCCCTGGGATTTCCTGTTTTTGAGATTCTGTGTGACCGATTCTGAGACGTGAATATTCTTCTGCCTGTCTCATTTTAGGGTGATCTCATAGGAGCTTCCTACCTGGTCAACTGCAATAATGTACTTTTAAAGACAGGTCGTGACGTTATTCAGATGGAACTTGTGTTGCGACAACTGCAAATACGTCGGGCTACTGGTGCTTTGGAGGGATGGGTTATGGGCACCCTGCAATCTTCCCTCATCAGCTCACTTGGTGTCGAAACTGTTGGATTCTCTTGTCCTTCATCTTTACTAGGAGTTGAATTTCTTGGTCCCTGAGCAGCTGCATCACTCTTTTTGAATTTTGTAGAAACCGAGGTATGGTTCTTACGGCGTAAGTGGTGTTTAGCGCACGACTGGGTCACCTCCCAATGTGGGGCGTCGTGGCTGCTTGCAAAAGACTACCGGAACTCACTCGCCTGTACTCGATATTCCGTGCTGTTTGATCGCTGTTTTTGCAGAAACCGAACACTGAGTTTGGTCGGTGGTTCAGAATGAGGAACGAGTGCCTAAGGTCAAGCCGTGGGAAATACCCATTAAGGATTCCGACCCACTGGAAGATAAGGCAACTTTTCTCTGGCTGTGCACGCTACAGAGACCCAGCACGAGTTAGGATATTTGCCGTGCAGTCCATGTAGCTTCGTGCTTATGTGTGCATACCATTGGTGAGAACGTCAATCGCATATGTCACACTGATCCGCAGCCACTAACTTTCGCCTCACTACCCGCTAAAGCTAGGATTAGAGGCACGGGACATATTACTTGTGGGATATTTGTCCAGTTTAGATAAATTAATGTATACTTAGCTAATCAAAGAAAACCTGGTAGACAAAAGTGAATCGCGACTTGGCTTGTCCTTAGGATGCTTAGACACCTTAATAACCCAATACAAAACACTTGCAGAGGCGGATAACAAAACGAGAGAAACAACTTTTTCACGGCCACATGGGTTTTTCACAGCTTCAAAAATGTCTCTGGCCCGTTGCTGGGCCGCTTCTGGGTGACACGAAACGAGAACTTTGGTCGGGGATATTTTCGCAAGTAACCCAGAATTCGGGCCAAGTTTCTTCGGTGTCATCGTCCGCTCGTATACTGGTTCACTTGCGCTCTTCGCGCCAAAAATTACATACGATCACCACCATTCATTTTGGAATAACGTTAATTTATTAGGTGTTGTGTTACTTAAGTTTTGATGTTTGTATTTCGAAATGTCGAAAACCGATTGTATAGCTTGAGTTGTTTGTCTGTATTGGTGATGACTAGTTAAAGCTCATTCCAGATAGCATTACTTGGTGGCTTCTGCCCAAAAAAGCCGGGTTTCCTGCGTTTGTAGCTTGTTTGTTCTATGCGTGCTGTAACGGCTTAAGAAGATGACGTCTTTACATTAAGTAGTAGCTCAACGTCGTTCAAACACGTTATAGCGTGTAGAGACTGTAACTGAAGTGTTTGATCTACCAATACCGGAATTCAGAAGACATCAGCCGAGGCTACAGCTGCGGCCGCCATGGACCCCAGATGTCCGTACAAGGCGACATGCAGTGCCATCAGTGCCAGAAGTTGCACCAATTCAAGTGCACAGGCCTCAGCGAAGCCAAGTACAAGGTACTAGCTTCTACATCCGTCTCTTTTAGTTGCACGAGCCATATATTTAACGACGACCGATGCTGCGCTCTGCATTCAACTGGGCACACGCACACCACGGAAAATTGGTCAATACACAAAACCTGCAATAGCAAGTGTGGGGTACCTCTCAACTCTGCATTTCCGTTTGATTCTTAAACAGGAAGTGGGATAAAGCAGTTCCAGCGAACTTTGTTTGAAGTGAAGTCGGAACTGCAGCCTTCAAATTAGTACATAACCCTAGTTGTCCGTGCTATAACAAGCAGCAGAAAGGTAGTTGCCTTCTTAACCGCAAAATAGGGCAGGCTGCAATGTAAATGACAACTCTCATAGTAAAAGAGTTGGCTCATGAGGCCTATTTTTACTGACGTCGTCTGCAATTTAGTTAGTTGATTTAGTCTCGGTATTTTTCTACTGAACTCCACAAATCACGTATTTTCCAACAGGCCTCGCTCCATGCCAACCAAATGGTCACTTGGCCTCCTGATAAACTTACCAGTTGTACCCATCTACCAGCCAGTGCTCGAGGAACCACTGGCTTTGAAGTCAGCTAATGTCAACCTAGAAGGTGTGTCCCTCGACCCCCGTTCTACAACTCGAGAATGAGATTGATCAGTGGGCTACAATTGAAGCGCCGATCATGGTTGACCGTGTGTTACAGTTAGAGGCTAAGGTTATGGTTTCTGTTTCCGGTGTGTCCGATAGGGTCCCAGTGCCTGTACGAGAAAGCGCGGATGACGTTTCTGTCGACGTCAGTCCAATGGCTGACCATTCACATGCAAACACATGTGCTAAGGACATGAAGGTCGGTCAGAAGCCTTCCACCGTTCTACCCGCTCCAGGGTCTTCCAAAAAGCCGTACACAAAATTCTACCCCCAAGAAAACGAAATCAAAAAAGCCCATTGGGGCCATTTGTAGTGATTCGAAAGGTGTTTCTTCAGTCTGCTTCATCGAGTATTTCTATTAGTGACCTCGCAACACCAAGCACACCGTCTCCTCGGGGGCCGGGTTTTTGGTTACAGTACTTCGTGAGTACTACCTATAATGCCCTCAGTCATATGGATAACTCCAAAACAATATGCAAACAAATTTCAATGTAAATAACGACCGAACTAAGCGAGGGTGATCACAGTGGTGGTTTGAACAAAATACGGAGTTGGAACCCGTTTGGCTGTGTAAACTTAGTGTTAGGTAAGTTACTACCGATGCCGGCATGGCGACCTACGGAACAAAGGTACCACATGATCTGCGGGGCACATTATTTGTGTCCGCGCACAGGTAATTCTTGGTCACACTTTTGGGTTCTCTTGATGTCGTTAAGGTCCGCTGCGCTGGTTTGAGATTGCTAAGTTTTGGTTTGTGGCGAAAGGTGGCCCTACACTTCGCTCCCTCCCCCAAAAAACCGCATCATTCATCTTTGTTCTTACATGAGCCACTGTCAATGCTTCCCGTACCCTTAATTAGTCCAAGCCCCGTAAACCTCTGAATGTCGAAGGTAGGCCTCTTTGCCCTTTTTCCTTCGTTTCTCTATGCATGAACAGTGGTTTCGCTCCGACCCAGAAACGGTGATTTGTTTCAGTGAGCTCAATCCCGTATTGTCGTCTATGATTTTCGAGCGATGTCTTGTTGTCGACTTTTCATAGAAGCACATCCTCTGTTTGATTTCTGAGGACTTTCATATTCGAGGTGAGAGATCCAATTTTAATGTACATTGATTCAATCATAACCATATTAAACCCAGTTATTACGATCTTCTCATTATCCGTTTCTAGGAGAGATTACCTGTCGTTGGATATTCGGAGAGGCATTCAATGGATCAAAGGACAACACGCAACTCGGCGTGAACTCGAATCAATAGCGAGCGATTCAATTAGTTGTTCTTCTGTTTTATCAGGCCAGTGGAAGACGCTGCATTGGACACTGCATCATAGGATGACATCCTATATATGGTGTGTGCGCATTGCGTGTGCTTTTCCCAATGTATGTAACTGACGTACACGACGATTATGAATCTGATAAATCCCTTCTGATTACTGATGATGTCGAACTCGTTTACGCCTCCCGCCAGCACAGCAACACAGCGTTTTGTTTACAAACATATCCCAGGACCTAGCGTCATTACGGTTGTAGTGCAACACATGACTGATGATGTTCTCGGCGAGCAAATCGAACAACATTACTTACGGTTGTGAATTACCCAATGGTTCTGTTTCACTAGATGGCTACAGTACTGATACAGCCACTTCGGTCAGAGATCTAGGAGTACGGTATTCTAACTCCTCAAATTTTTCCAAACAGGTATGTTTTCAGATAGCAAAAACTAAAAGAACAATAGGCTGTATGAAAAAGGCGTCCAGTCAACCGGCTTGGAGGTTGATGCTCTACAAAATGTGTGCCCGACCTCACTTGAGTATTGCACATTCATCTACCGCCAGCTACGCAAGTCTGGTAAGCTTGTGTTAGAACACCTTCCACGGCTAAAAGCTCATCAGGATATTCTCCCTCGTTCATCTATAGACAGCGCTGTCAGAATTTGGTGTTGACCCACATCGATTGCATAGGCTAACCATTAACCTGACACGTCTCTATATGCTCATACACTCGGACGATATCATCAGGGTGTTTACCGTCCACTTAAATCACAGCCCTTTCATATAGTCTAAAAAATAAAGGCTCCACTTTGCCAACACTGTTATCTTGGACAAAGATACGCATGAACTCCTTTACTGTAAAATATTCCTATGTTTGGAGTAGATTTGTGAATGAAGTCGGGGCCAGTAACAACATTCGGCGTTTTGAAAATGTTTAGACGGCTATCAAACGCCATTGGACACAATGTCTATCTTCAAACTGTGTGTATCCCCTGATGACCGTTTTGAGTGTAGTACGGGAAAAATTTAACCGCCAGCTGTGTATAACGTACATGCCCGTCCCCGCCGTCCAACTCCCTTTAGAAACAGTTTGCTTGGAACAGTTCGTTGTTTCATTCATTCACATTCACCTCCATCATTTGGTTTACTACATGATCATGAAGGAGTGGTAAAACCTAAATTATTTTACTTATGTGTTTGTTCATATGTAGGCATTACCCAGACTTCTGGAACGCATAAAATTGACGCTTATTAACAAATCCTGCAGAATGACTCTGTATGAGCTAGAATTAGAACCCGCACATTTTATGGGGCTTTCCAAATCGTCCACTCATTATTCCGATTGCCTGAATCAATGTCAAGTGAATCGTGATATACCACAACAACTGGTTAACTGCGTCGTATATTTTATTAATCAATGCAAAATAATAATATTGTGTAAAGCCTGGCAAAAATTACCTACATGTTTTCTGTCACAGTTAACCGGTTATTCTATGATTCCTCAATTAACAAGTAGAGAATGGACTCGTGGAACTCCGTCTTGATGGAGCGGTTTAGATTTCCAATTTTTGGACGGTTTCCAGCAGTTGATGAATTCTTTTGCTGGATTCTGATCAGTCTTTCGCCGAATTTCGGAATTTCTCCTCCTATTTCGCCCAAGCCGAAGTATTGTAACGTTTTTCGTGCGCTAGTTGCGTCAAGTAATGGTGAATCACCTCGAAGTGGCGCTTGTGCGTTCTCCTCAAAGTGACCTTGAACTGCTGAGAGAATAGTAACGCAGCGTGCTGTGGACGCCGCTTCGGTTTTCGTTTGTGTAAGTCGTGTGCATGTCTTACTGGGCCTTTGGCTCACGCTTGTTTCAGTTGTCTTGTTTTCCAGAACTATCGTTGTACCCCTGCTTGTGAGGAACGCTGTCCCCCGGTGTCTCCACGTTGCACAAAGTGGGCTTACGGGTGTATCGGGCATACGAAGCCAGATCGTCCGGCTTGCCTGTTACATCATCAACCCTTACACAACCTCGTAGAAGGTAGATTAACGTAACATCACATTTTTTGGGCTGAACCTGTGGAGCAAGCGAACTATCTATCTTCCTGCTGCGTGCGTTGAAATTTCGTGAACTACAATCATTTTCTTCGTGATCACATCCTCTTTGTGAGCGGGCATCACGTTTTTTATCGCCAGTAATTACCTGCAATGGTTGCGCATAACCCAGCGTGCTTCTCACATATGCGTTGAGAAATATATACTTATTTACCATTATTGTTATTATTATTAAATCCTCCTTGTTGGCCACATCAACTTTTGTGTGTTGCGAAATATGATTGTCCGTTTAAACAACGGTCTTATAAGGCAAACTGACACTGAACCGATTATCCAGTTGTCGGGAAATAATATGACAAATATTCGACAGCCTTATTTTTTCTAGTAGCCGGAGCAAAACATTAGTACCGTGTAGTCTATGTCAAAAAACAATTAAACACACGATATTCGTCAGTCCACATGATCACTCGACATTTTCCCACTGAACAATTTAGGAAGCGTTTTGCTTCTTACTCCCAAATACATCCGTCACGCGAAGAAGATCTGTGCGACAAGCGGACGCATGAAACTTCGTATCGACTGAACGATTCACGAAACTTTCGACTTCTGGAAGTTTACAAGTAATCAGCTGGGCCATGTACCGGAGTCTGCTCGATTGTTCACCAGATTCTGAAATTTCCCGTTCTTACTCGCCCAGGCAGAGTTATTTCGGCACTCTCCCGAAGCTATTTGTAACAAGTGACAACGAAATCCCTCGAAGTTACATTCAGACTTATTTTCCTGCTTAACCTTAAAACATCTGAAACGTTGTAGAACACGAGCCGGCAATTTTTCCTATGAACGTCCGTTATACTGGTGGGTCAACTCTGGAGCAATGTGGAGGCGCCGAGGGACAGGGTTCTTCCGAAGTGGGGACTCCAGTGGAAGTCCTGTAGAAGGAAACAAGACGAGCAGGCATGAGCCAAAAGCCCAGTTAGCCATGTACACGGCTTTTAAAAACGGAAACTAAAACGGCACCAAAAACACAGCCGCACACCTTATTACTCAATTCAAGATTTACCTGTGTGCACTTACTGGTTTCGACTGTACGTCACGATATCGGCCCATAAAAAATCTTGTAAAATGTGAGTTAATGTAACGTAACATCTCTCGGAATGAATCTGTGGAATGAGTAGACTATCTCTTTTAGTAGTTGTAGTGACAGTGGTATAGTTCTCGGAGCACCCGTGAAAAACACGCTCAGGACAGCGCGGTCAATGTACATATTACAAAGACATATGCATAGGCGCACATCACAACTGTTAAGTGTACAATAAGTCAACTTGGCTGATATAGCAACAAAACAGACATAATGGGAGGGAAAAGTCCCTGGTTGAGAAGATAAATTTGATATACATGCTTCTGAAACAACAGTTCTTGGAACCTCCAAAATTAGACAAAAATGCTGCGTAGTCATATAGATTTGTATTCCATAATGTGATCGCTGGTCTAATGGTCATGATCATGCCAAGACGAAGTGTTCCGGTGGTAGAGGGAATGAACTGTCGAGGAGTTGCGTAATTATTCCAAAAAGATAGCCTCGAAAAATATGTAGAAAATTTTATCGGGATGGGGGATGAGAAAGCACAGTTTTGTGAAGCAATGGACGGACTTCTCGGCTGGACTTCGTTATTTGCTCGAAGTCCAAAGAATTTTGCAGATCTCGCGAAGTGCTCAACCATTAGGAGACTGAGTTTCCGGATGTGGTGGAATGTTGTGTTGCATTGAGTACCTTTCATAGAATCAAGAATGAAAAGCAAAATTACGCGGCAAACTGGAGGACGTAAATTGACCATGTGGGCTATGACGAACAATGGAATAGGTGATTTTCTGACAAAACCTTTTATATAACCTAAATAACTTTTTGTTAGTTAACAAAAACAACAGTTATCATATAACACGAACGGAAATCGATTATCAGCTCTTCTTAGTGTGTGATTGCTGCCGAATTTGGATGTCGATTTTCTCTGTACGGCCGATATGCAGAATGAGAAGAATGTTTGACAACACGAAATGATTGACAGACTGTCTATCAGACGAGGGGAGGAAGCACGAATTGCAACGCGAGGTTTTTATGCGGTCATATGAGACAGACAGGTTATTTTTATTTCAGGCAGTTTTACTATGCTCAGCGTTTGCATGGTAATCTACAACAAAACACAAGTTGTCATTGGGTATGAGGTAATAATAATAATGGTATATTTCTCAACCCATTTGTGAGAAAAACGCTCAGATAAGCGTGATCACCATACACATTTTAACGTGACTACATAACGTACACATAATTGTTATTTGTACAAGACACCAATTATGGAAAAAGAGTAATAAAACGGACAAAATAATAATGCAAAGATCTAATTTGTGAAGAGGCAGATGGTTCGCTTGCTTCTGAAACAATAGTTCTCAAGATTTTTATTATTCGATGAAAATGTCAAGTTGTTACATCAATTGTTGCTTCACAAGGCTAACGTAGTGTAACGCTCAACCGAAACCAGCGAGCGCGCACGAATTGAATTTGGGTTGTGTAACGGGGTGTGCTGCTGTGTTGTCGGTGCCGTTTTACCTTTCGTTTGTGTAAGTCGTGTGCATGGCTTACTGGGCCTTCGGCTCATGTTTGTTCGTATTGTTTCTCTTTTCAGAACTTCGGAAGAGCGCTGTCCCCTGGTGCGTCCACGTTTCCCGAAGTTTGGTCCGCGAAGTCACGGGCATCCAGAGTAGAGTCGGCTGGCGCGCATGTTACACGTAGGCCTTATGTTCAAGGTCATGCCAGAAAAAGGATTTTTCAGGATGGAGAAAATGAATAGTCGAAGGATTTCGTCATTAGTTGATATGGATGGCCTCGGAAAAATACGTAGAAACTTTTGGGAAGATGAGGGAAGATAGGCGGGTACCAATTTTTCTGGAGAAATGGACGATCTTCTGGACTGGACTCCGTTATTTCCTCAAATCGACGGAATTTCACGAATTGCCCAGCCAGTACAGGATTTTGATTCTCCGAACGTTGTGGAATGTTGTCTCTCGTTGGAATTTATTGTAGAATCAGGAATGGAAGACAAAATTACGTGATAAGCAGAAGAACGTAAAATGGTCATGTGAAGTATGACGAATGATGGAGTCTGATATTTTCTGGTTAAATCCTTTATATAGAATTTACAATTTTGTGCTAATTAATAAAATATATATCTCTAACAAATAATTGTTGTCGTATAACGCGAAAAGTGACCAATTCACAGATTATCGTAGTATATGACTACAGCCGAATTCCGATGTCGATTTAGTATGTACGGCCGTTGTGTAGAATGGAAAGATGTTTAGCAACACGGAAAGATTATCAAGTGGTCTGTAGAATAGGAGAAGGCACGTATTTATATGTAATCATATGAGGCGAACAGGTTAAGCTATATATATTCTCTAAACTGTTTTCACTTGCACAGCTATTGCGTAGTGGTTAGTAGCTATACAGAGCTGATAATCGTTGAGTATGGAGTAAGAGTACAGGATGGTTTGGTTACTACTGACGGGGATGTTTGAGATGCCATATGTTGGGTGTAGTTTTGTTATGCAGCTGCAATTTTTCGACAAAGCTGTGTACAACATCTATCCTACTGGAGAAATGATAAGTTTCGAAATGATTAATTTCTCAAATGGCTAAATTGATAGCTTTGATCTGTTCGAAGTGTGTGTGGCGTTAAATCCTGTGGTATAGATTCACCCTCCGTTATTAGTAGATTAGATCTGATGGCTAGATGTTATTAGGTCCGTTTTGAAAGATATCGTCTTCAGGCAGGCAGAGTTTGAAGATCAACATGACGTTCTTTAATGTTAGAAACGTTTCTGAGCGTCGTTTGAATTGGTGTATATTCTTACTGGTTCTAATTGCATGTGGGAGTTTGTTCCAAATGTAAGTATATTTCACTAGGAAAAAATTTGAACGGAGTTTTCTACGGGATTTAAGAGTTGCCAAAGTGAACTCTTTGTTCCTGATGTTGTATTTTGAGCTATGTTGAAGGCGAATCGCGAGTTTTACCTTAAATTTATTGCTATAAACTAGATTATACATGAGCGCAAGGTTTAGCTTGAGACGCCGTAGCCAAAGAGGATCCAGTTTAAGCGTCTGGCATCGTTCTCTGTAGTTCAACGAAGGCGGATAACCCACTAAACCTTTCGTAAATGCACGTTGGAGACTTTCCAGAGCTAGCCTATCAGACTTGCGCAAGTGACTATATATGAACGTGCAGTACTCAAGCTGGGGTCGTACGCACAGCTTATAAAGGTGCAGTCGAGCTGCAGGAAAAAAGAATGAGTGCCTGATGTATCCAATCGTTCGCTTAGTTTTAGCTACTAGGAAAGAAATGTGTTCAGCAAAATTGAATGAGTTTGAGTAACGTATACCTAGGTCGCGGACTGAGTTGGCAGTTGGAATAGCATGACCATCCAGCTTTATAAAGTCCTCTGGTATATGACAACCGTGTGTGACAATGGTGGATTTATTGGCTGAGAATTTCATCAGCCAGGTTTGACACCAAGACTCTAATGACATGATGTCCTCCCGTGAGAGCTTACCGGGATGATCAGGTTATCACCGAAGAGCGTGTGTATATTTACACCTGTATGAGTTGACTATGGACACGTTTTCTTGTTCACGGGCACTACCGTGTACAAGATCTGTTCTGCGCCTGTACGCGACGTAACATCGCGAAGCATGGAGGTTTTTCCCCCAGAGGTTATTAAGCCGGCTTTCGAAGATGCCGTTCTCAGACACGTAGGGTTTGAAGATGCATATGACGTTCGTTACCCCTGGGAAAGTTTCGAGGCTTGGTTTGAATAAACGTGTATTCTTGCTGGCTCTAAACGCATACGGGAGTTTGCTCCAAATGTAGAAGCAGTCGACTGTAGAAAAATGTGAACGTGACTTTTTTCAAGATTAAAAAGTTGCCAAAGTGAATTCCTTGTCCCCAGGGTTACACTTGGAGTTTTCTTGTGGAAAAATCGCGAAAACAAGTAAAAGCGCTTAATTTCAAGGGGGCCTACCTCTGGACTAAAGTTCCGGTAGTCCACCAGAAAAGACAGTAGGCAGCGACTACGTGGAGAACTCAAATGGGTGATACATCGTACGTACAAATTCCGGAAACTTCGTAACTTCATGAAGTAGAGCAAAATAAAAAATAGGTACAAAGTATATAATAAGATTTCCCGCCGACTCTTGCATACAGTAGCAAGGTACACGGCTCCATGGGGAAAGAATTATAGTGCACAAGTCTGCCAGGTGTTCAGAGGAACTCGGGGTCTTACGGGCATATGTATTGTGGTAGATAAATTAGTGTCGACGGAAGCGGCCCATTTTGAGCCACCTGGCGAGAAGAGTTCGCCGGGGAATCTGGGCTCTGTGGAGGGGGCTCTTCTTGATGAACTAACGCGGGTCCGATAAGTGGTTACAGATGGATGAGTACTTTCCATGCTTGTCTTCCGTGAAGGAGTTGTCACCTCAGCGCAGTGACTTGTATGAGTCATCTTAAACTTTTGCAGCGCATCACTACGTACACAGACTGAAGAGTCGGTGTTCAGCTCATGTGAATTTGGTTCTCCGCATTGATCTTTGCTCGCCAGCGCGAAAGGAATGTCCGGCATATTTTTGAGGTCGCTATACATAATCGACAGACAGAATTGTTATGGGTGTAGTGTGTACAGAGTCGCCTGAGAGGCGGACCATAGACCGTAGACCAGCACTACTCGTGTCCTTTTTAGCGGTGCTATGAATACCAAACAAAACCAAGAAAGTTAGGAAGTGGCACTTTTCGCGCACTTCTGGGCTGACAAGCACGCCTAACTGACGGTTTTCTCAATTAACACATTAAAAGTCTGCCAACAAACTACATATCACAATATTCGTCTTCGTTCGTATGATCACCTTACGTTTCTAATTGTCGTATGAGTTTGCATCTTCATTTTGAATCCATATTACGTGCGAAAACATTCAGAACCCAGTTTAGTTAGACTACTTGTGAGATTTTCAACGCTCCGACTTCGTCGAAACATTAACGAAGATCTACCCAAGGTTCTCATCACTCTGTTCACCATAGACAGAAGTTTCCTGTCCTCCTCTTTCAAACACATATTTCCACAGTTTTTCTGTGCTACTTACGCGAAGTAATGGCCGATACGTCTGATGTTCAGACTTGATAATCGTTTATCCCGGACGTCCAACCATTCCACTCATTATGATTAGCCTACGCACAACACTTATCGAGTTGTATTCGTCCTGGAGGGTGGGTAGTACTTTGAGCCACATTCTGTTCATTCGAGACGTTTTCTGATGAGTTGCACTCGATAATTGGCATCAATCTAACAAGCTGGCCAGTCAGGTTGTGATCCAAAATTTTTCCCATGACGATTTACTTGATATCAATTGGTACACTTGGGACTTACGCAAAGTGCTATTTTGGGTGAATTTAAATCGGCAACGTAGATGTCCAACATAGCCAAGACGCCAGTAGATATACCGCCAAACAAATGAACATCCGTGTCAACAACAACAGACCTCGGTGAACAGAATCAACAGAATGCTCTTGGGCTACAGTGACACGTGTTGGATGACTGTTTCAGGCTTCGTTCGTCTCTGTAGAATGTCGAATGGGATACACCTTTAAACGAAGAGCACCAAAGAGAACGGGAAGAGTGGCCATGGGGTGTAGCGACGACAGACTCAGTTGTCGTACGGCACTGTACCAGACTCCATGGGAGCATGCCAGTGCGCAAGGAGTTACACGTGTTTTCTGACGTCCGCCCAGACCAGCCTTGAAGCTGTTGGCTATCCTTGGAACATGTCTGGAGGCAGCCGCACAGTTTGCCGCCTTTTCACGAAAAAAACCTCGGGTTGCACTTTTGAGTTCCTTGTCTAGCCCGAGGTTGGAGCTTACAACCGTCGTATTGGTCACCAAACGTATGAGGCTAATTATGAATGAACTCAAGCTAGCCTTCGAAAAGTTCACACTTTGGACAGAGCCCATTATCGCGTTAGAGTACACAAGAAACACCCATTATCGCTTCCACAGATCTGGAGCTATCCACGTTCAACTATTTCGTGATTGTGCCCGAAGTTTTCAGTAGCAATTCTTTCCGTGAAACTATCCCTGCTTGGTCGTCGAGTTGCACGGAGCTGGAAAACGGATCTCCGTCTTTAAAACGAGGTTGGACCCGACTATTTTTACGGTGCTATTAAAAAAGCCTACCAATAACTACAGTAGGCAAAACCAAACTGCACACAACAAAAATCTCGTTCAAGAAAATCGCGGGACCAGCGAGTTCAAGGTGGATTGCCAGGCGGTTAGGCCAGGCCAAGAGTGACCATTAGCACCACAGACGATTAACAGAAAAATAATTCAACAGAACAAAAACGGGGCTGTGAGTTAGAGAGAATAATTGTCAGGCTGGTGAGAAAAATAAAAGACGTGAACGGTGGAAACGAATTTCTCCAGTTTATAGGACAGCAAATCTGCAGTCTGTTCAAGTTAAACCCTACGGAAAAACTTTGCTGGGAACCTGCGATGTGTGAGCTCATGAAATACACGCGTGGCTAAATAGCCCGACCATTCTGTAGGGACTTGGGAATTATTGGCCACCCAGCAGGCTGCACAAACAGTTCCATGCTAGGGAAATGGAAGTAAAGAAGGTGCGGGTAATAGCCAGAGTTATTAGCGCACGATGGTACGAGGAGCTTGTTTCACGTTAGTCACACTGGTACACCCGACCCCGCGCGATATCATAAATGATACGTTTCAGAAAATATTTTGATTGCATAGACGCTAATTGACAGTGTTCCATGTTGTTGGGTCGCTTACGCAAGTTAGAACTGGACCTGGCGTACGAATCCAGCGTTCAATTGGAGCAGCAGAGCGATTTTAGTGAAAACTGTACCGAACACCCCAGGGGCCTGACTAAAGCTTGTCACGATAACTGGTGTTCGGTGTCCCGGTGAAAGGGTTTCAACGGGGCTGTCTTGTGGCAACGAAAGATAATACTGCCGC
Source organism: Paragonimus westermani (assembly GCA_008508345.1). Lineage (NCBI taxonomy): Eukaryota > Metazoa > Platyhelminthes > Trematoda > Plagiorchiida > Troglotrematidae > Paragonimus > Paragonimus westermani. Next base: position 2,374 of record QNGE01000691.1, on the reverse strand, counting down.
CCCGTGCTGTTGTTACCGACATGGTTATCTGACACCATTGTGGGGCTGAAGTTCACACAGTAGGTGGGGACGTGCTATCGCCAACCGGAGAAGGTTTTGGATTTTCAAGAGCATGGATAACGGTGGTGCACCGTTTAGAGCTCGTGACACGGATCATTTTGGAACCATGGAGGTTCGTAATGAGAAAAGCACTTTCACGAAACATGTTTGCTCCATCGTNTGGATAACGGTGGTGCACCGTTTAGAGCTCGTGACACGGATCATTTTGGAACCATGGAGGTTCGTAATGAGAAAAGCACTTTCACGAAACATGTTTGCTCCATCGTTTGTACAAAGACAAGATCGACATCTTCAAGAGTAGCACGGTAGACGCCAACAGACCACATATTCATGGCCAGAAAAATGTTCATCAGCTATGGAATTGCGCGAAAATAATGCGCAGCTATAACGAGTCGGATAAGGCAAGTGCTAACTCAGAGGTGACGAGGAAAACAAGGGGCTCCGACAAAGACAGATTCCAATACACACCCATTGTCCGTGGTCCAGACTGAAAAGCGGGTCCAACTGCTGCTGATCATTGAGGTGGAATGCGTGTGTGCCAGAGCCAGACGGCAATACTGTCAATCAAGACTAATCTAAAAAGTCGCAGCACATTTGTAATGCTTCCTGATGCTCACCCTTAAAGCGGCCGCTACTCCTCTTCCCTCATTCACGTGCAAAAGAAATGCCATAATGATACTTTCTCCAAAAACAAGTTCAGAAATCAACCCAAACGTACATGCACACTGAACACTGTACAATATTGCATAGTGACCCTTAATATGAAGACTCTAGTGAGCAATTTGTCTGCAATGCTTTCATACACCCGAAAATGGAATGCACCATGATGCTGGAACAAAATGAAAACAGCAGGCGCTGATCGAATGTCCAAAATGCCAAGAAAAACGTGCCGAGTTACAACTGTCTAGCTTAGTGGATCCACGGGTTTAGTTATCCGTTCTTCAATCATATGAGGTTGTCCTGAGCATTAAGAAAATCCGCGTGGGTTGCAGAAAAAAAAACAAGAGTTGTGCAGGATTTTGTAATATATGACACCAACTATGTCTTCCCTAGAGTTCCGGGAAGGGGGTTATAACCAAGAATAACGAGTTGTAAAAAACGTGCGTTTTGAGAAAACTCCGTTGTTTTGGAAAAATCGATCTGAATGAGCGTCACTAGAGTGTGCGTTGGATAGCAAAGGGAGGCGAATGGATCAAGCCCGCCAGAGGTTCGTAGGAATCTCCGAGAACACAGCACAATGTTCGACCATTTTTTCCCATAAATATGCATAAACTGGAACAGTTGAAATTATGTCGGCACACCTGACAAATACCGTTCACTGAGGTGGGAAGTAAAGCTAATTCCACTGTCTAGACAAATGAAGGGGATCCAGATGTTGACAACCAGTGGAGGTGAATAAGGCACCACAAACAAACAAGGGTTGGGACTTTTCCTCTACCTACTCGGCCTCGCTATCAAGGAACAGCATGATCTCACAAGGACCAAAATATCTGTCCTCAAGTATGGGGACGACTCCCGACCTATACTGCTACCTTGACGTGGTGGTCGGGCTTGTGTACTGTTTTGATCCGGCGGGCTATGCTGACTAGGACTCCGGTCCTTCCAGGTGCAACCTTGTCAGACAGGCCAAAGGGGAGCAGTCAGACGAAAAGCAGTTACACTCAT
>QNGE01000690.1:223116-236366 GCA_008508345.1 Paragonimus westermani | reverse complement strand
CGGGTAAACGGGTAATTGAGTCGACGGTTTGGAGGGCCGCATGAAATGTGCGTGACAACTAAATATCACATGACATCGTTCTGTTGGACTTATTATTAAGTGCCCAGTGCACATTTCATAGCAATTTGGGTATTGCATATACATGAGTAAACACGTCATTAAAATAATGTTGGGTGTCAAAGGCCAAGTGCTAAATGATCTTGTGAATAAGCCATATAACAAACCGTTTCAAGTGGGCTGTTCTCGACAGGCGTTAGACAGCAGATTGATTGTCTGCGTATTACGCATCTGACGACTAAATGTTTTTCGGATGACACTCAAAAAGGTCGTCAGGTGATACAGAGAGTTTGAAGATGGACATCGTGTTTGTTAACGTAAGATAGCTGTCCAAACCCTTTTTAAAACGTTGAATGTTGTTACTGGCTCTGACCATGTTTAAACCAATAATCTATCTAAGCAGAAATCTCTTAGAAGTAACATTACGGATCGTATTCATCGGATATTTCATTCAGTGTAGTGGAATTTCCGAACTAACGCACCTTCACGAGCTACTGTGAGTCATTTCATTTGGGTTTTCACCACATTTTGGCTCCGCATTCCTGCTCGAGTAATTTGTTGGTGTTTGGGTCCACTACAAGTCATTGATGAACAGATTGGGAATAACACAACGTTACCAGCAAGTTGTAATACTCTACGTTTCAACCACCTCGGGTGGCCTTCCTCATGAATGTTGTAATCGAAACGTAGAGTAGTAAAACTTCCTCGAAACGATGTGTTATTCCCAATCTGTTTATCAATAACATGTTAAACACGTCGCCCAAACTATTCGACTTCATTCGTACTACATTTGGTGCGGATATCTTACCACTACAAGTCACTTTACCTTGCTTCGCCAATACGATGTTATGATTGCTTTGTAGCTCTTTTATAATTATTATATGGCTTCGTTTCAAAAGCTGCACCTGGATGTTACGGTATGGTGGCATCTATAGCGAGCGTTTTCAGGAGTGGACATGTAGTGTACGTATTGTCGACTTTAATCTTTGTCTACCAATGAGAAAAGTAAGCCTCAGGGTCATTGGGTGCATTGTAACATGCAGCCAAAACCATCAGGCGCGAGTTGACTGAACTTGAGTTGTGTGACGTTGTGATCAGTTTTCCTTTTGTGCCCGCATATTTGTGAAGTTTAATTATACATCAGATGACTGTGAAACGCAACTACCCCATTAGGCTCTCTTAGATGGAGTGTAGCGTTCTGTACAACATTTTGTACTCTATAATTATTATTGTTCGCTCGTTTCGCCCTTATCTAACTCACGTGTACAGTCCATGTTTAAACTAAGTTAATCGATTGATTCAATAATCAAAAATTCAAAATCTACTTCTGACGTCGTAGGCTGTGCGTTTTCTCTGCGTTTTGTGTCGCTCGAGTACAGGTTTCGGGAGGCTCGAATACCAACGGAACCAACCATCTATCTCAGCAGAAATCTCTTAGAACTAACATCACTGATCGTTTCCGTCGAATAGTTCATTCCGTGTAGTGGAAGTTCTAAACTAACCTACCTTCACGAACTACTGTGAGTCATTTCATTTTGGTTTTTACCACATTTTCGCTCCGCGTTCATGCTCGAGTAATTTGACAGTGTTTAGGTCCACTACCGGAGGTAGGGAAATGCACTTTGGTGTTCATACGAATGTCCAAAAGGTCCCGGAAACGAGAAAGTGCGTGCGCACACAAACGAAACTTGAATTAATGTGATTCCACTTGTAGAAATTTAATCCTTGCGCATATATATCTATATAATTAAAATATACGTGGGTGTGTATATACAAACAGAAAATAAACTTCCGTGTAGAAGCACATAATTTCATTTTTATATGTGTAATGTCTGCAGTTCATAGTTGTTTATTGCAGTTCATTTTTGCATATTTCTGTGTATAATTTTTTGTTAGCTTCATCGTTGAACATGATGAAACGGTATGTACAAAAATATGCAGATCTGTACACTTGTTTGAAAGCACCATCATCATTTTTGAATTTGGCTGTCTTCAGGAATAAACAGGAGTCACCGCGTCACATACATCTTCATTTGCGTGAATATTTGGGCTGGTGAGGTAGTCGCAAGATGATACTTTTTAGCTCCGCGTATTTGTTGATCTATCGACGTCGAACGTTCGTTATCTCACGTTGTGTGTGGGATTATCTGTCGGTCGTCGTCCGAACCTACCCTCTGGCGCTGTTCTTCTCTTGGGCAGTGACCGATCCAATTAAACGGATTCTAATTTGTCAGAGAGTTAATTTTTATACGTCTTCCTTTCAGTTGTACGTATACCTTTTGTACACATTCGTTACCGTTACAGCTTCTTTTTGCGTCACCATATTTTGTGTATTCTCATCATTTGATTGATTATGCCACAAAATATGTGCCCATATATGCATACATACATATGTATATATATATATGCGGTATGTATGTTGTGTATGCGTATACAAGCATATACTAGGTAACATGTAACCGGGTCCCATAGCTACATGGCTGGGGCATATGAGCGCACTGAAATGCATAAGACATACGACGTCAGATATACTGTAACAGGTGTTAACTGAGTGTGTTTGACCTGCAATAATTTTTGTTTCCTTCATACTGCCCAAACTATGGGCTTTACGGTGGTACATTCTTGAGTTTGTAATTTCCACGAAATTGCGAAATGGTTTCTCAGTAATCCTGCTTACATTTGGTGTTATCAGAGAACACCGTGCAGAATGTTACAGACAGCAACTAGTGAAGTTGTAATTCACTTCTAACCGTCCCGAACAATACGCATGGTCCTTTGGTAAACTAACTGGACGCTCAGAAATACTGTTATGGAACATGTGATATAAGCCTGCGTCCCGAGGACCACTGAACCACGTATAATAATCTCACGGCGTAACATGCGTCAAAAAATATAACATTATTATTATATATTATTATATACGTTACGTAACATGTGCAGCTGTCTGCAAGGTGTTAATGAAAAAGCTTGCGCAGATTTCTCGTTGAAGTGTGCGCAATTCACCCAGGTATCCTTCAAACTCAGGGTGCTCCGCCCGGAGTATCCTTCTAAAGGTGCCTTCATCGTTTACTGCCATGTCGATTTAACGTACGTAAGTAATTGGCCGATAATGGACGATCCAAACACCATGTGATGTCATATGCTGTCAGGTTAACTGAAATATGATGTTTTTATGTGACCTCGAAATATTATTTGCACCATTTTAATAAAATCCCATTTCACATTCATCTCACTGGAGTTTCTTAGTTATCCATGTACGAAAGGGAAATCACTCCCTGTGACATGCAAGCATGACGTTCTGGCTTCGTGGATCTGTTACACTCGTAATCAACTTTGTGCAACTTGGAGACAGCGAGGGACAGCGTTCTTCTGAAATGGAAATTCCAGCAACAGTCCTGTAAAGGGAAACAACACAAACCGACATGAGTCAAAGGCCCAACAAGACATGCACACGACTCACACAATCTAGAACCAAAATGGTGTTAACAGCACGACAAAATGCTGCATGTAGCAGAACGTGCTGTTGTGTTGTTTTGGCGCCGTTTCAGTTTCTTCACGACCGATTCCAAGGCCAACGAGCAGCACCTAGGTGCAGCAGGGAAGGTGAATGCGGCGTTTCTGCGATGGAGAAAAGCGAGTGCGAGTAGGAAGGTGAAGTTAGTGGTGTCCCTGCATAAAATGTTTGCAAGACCGCTCCCGACACACGATACTAGCATGCTGCTTCTCCTCGTAAAGGACAGGGGAGCATCAGAGCGGGTTCAAAGACTACTTACTAGGTTGCTTATAACGATCAAAGCAAGGGATTACAAAGAAAGGCTTAAACTTCTAGACCCTTGTTACAGCAGTAGAGATGAGTCGGTCATATTGAGGTATCCTGCACGCAGGGGATTTTCAGATCTTCGGGAAGTGGAACGTGTATACGGAGCCATATTACATGTGCAGACTACCATTTGCCGTGACTAGCTGTTCACACATGTCTCGCGAACGCCAGGTCCTTCTACTACGATCTACTGCTTTTCGCCCGTTTTCCTACCCATCTCGGGATCACCTCTCTGCAATTCATCCCATCCATTCATTCTTCTGTGCAGACTAGCCAACGCCGTGTGTTGCACAATTCGAGAACATTTTCCGTGCCTACGAGCTGACTTCCAAAACAGCGCTCCTGCATTATCATGTCTTCCTAGGCGGAGGTAGCAATTGAATGTTCTCTTGGAAATGCTATTGTTGGTGGACACTTTGTACTCCCGGATCGCAAACTTTTACCGAGAAAGTATTGGCAATGAATCCCTAAAAGTCCAGTCTTTACGTTTGCACAGGCTTAGATGGTTAGGTCATGTATTAAGGATGCTGTTATAACTTAATCCTACTGCACATGAACGCGAATAACTGCTACGAAAAACGGTGAACGAATAACACGAATAAAGCCCCTTCCCGATTGGTCATCCCAAACCGCGATCGACAAGAACCAATGAGAACACGGACAAGGCAGACTCCAGATAGCGATGTATTTAGCCACCAGACGCTTTGCGAATTTACATGAAAAACTGGTCTGTATTTATAGAAAATCGTTGACCTTGCTGTGGCGTTAGCGCGCGAAGAAATATTTGTATCCCACGCCGAAGCATATCTCAGTAACGGCTTACGTTATCCGATTTTTGACAGTAGAATCGAATTCTACGGGTCAGATTTACCCTGGCCCTAACAGATGTCAGCTAGTCGTCTTCCACACCGAGCACTGTTCGCTGACAATGCGACCGACTGGCGTAAGGTACGAGGTGGACAGATAATGACCTGGCGTAGGAAAATGAAGTGGTTCATCAAGGGGTTGGCCACTGCAGATCGAGTTCGTCTTTCGAAGTGGGGCCCTCGTGACTCACAGAGTCGGTGGCTGGAGACTCTAGACGAGAGAATGGCTAATCGAGCCTAGTGGCGTGAATGTTGTCTTTGCTTGGCCAAGTTGTCTGTGAGGTGAGTGCATTGAATGATGCGGGGCAGTGAAAGCCGTAAGGAAGTTGTCTTGCTGATGACGCCTTACTGTCACTTGCAACTCGGTTGTTTGTTTGCAGGGTGTAGGCACCTTGACGTTGAATGTGTAGAGTTCAGACGGGCTATGGCCGATCAGTTACGAACAACGCAACGAGTAGACGAGAAATATATTGTCAACACGTAAAATCTACGAGCGCGAGCGAGATGAAACGTTAACACAGCAAAACGTCATGCGAGCAGGCACTGGAGCAGAAACGTTCGAGTGCGCGGATGGCCTGCCGGTAACCATACTCGTTCAAACAAACGTTTGAGCGCATACAAAATGTGGGGGAAGGGAGAGAGTACAAATGCTGACTGTACCTTCAACGCAGTTAGCCATAAACAATTAGGGTCACTACAAATGTTTGAATCTGGACGTAATTATTTCCAGTAGTTAGGTCCCTTCCCGTCCCGTTCTTTTTCCTTCTCTCTTCGTATATAGGGTGGTTTGCTTTTTCTTCATGGTTGTGTGGCAGTTAAGCGTTAGTGTGAGCCACTGATGTATTGCTGTCGATGACGACGACGATGATGATGAAAAGTAACACTTACGTTAACATTCGCTTTGTTGTGGTGCGATAATTTTCCTCTCGTTTGTTTAGGGATCTACTTCCATACGCAGCAACGTAATTCTTCCCCGTCTCTTTATTTTGTGACGGTGCTGCTACACTACCCTGATCACTGACGTCTGCATCCAGTGTAACTTCGCCGACTTCCTCGGTGAAATTTAGAAACGCTGGTATCACGGATTTGTGTAGTGCTCTAAGCAGTTGATCGAAACTTTGATGCCCCCCGTTCATGTAGGCCTATAATATGCTCTGGTAAAATACTTGATGTTCTGTAGTCCCCTGAAAACTGCGGACCAATCTGTTATAGTGCGAAGCTAAACCCAAGAAGCCATTTACTCCACTGACAGTTAGTGGGGTTGGTCTTTATTTGATCGGTCTGCCTGCTACAGGCGGCTGACTTCTTTCCTTATCTGTCTACACTTGATCAGATTTAGTTTGGGGCGAGCTTAATAAAGGTGATCAACTGTAATGCGCGAATTTGTGGAGATGTTTGTAGGTTGACGCATCGTGGGTGACGACGTCTATTTATACTAAGCACTTCTGCGTCACAGGGTCACGAAGTTATGATTACATTAAACTTTAGTATGTCACCGGAACCGATTGACATTGTTTGGAGTTCGTATATCTCAGAAGAGGGTGAGAGCTGTTTCGTCACTTTCGACGCACCAGTAGCTGGATTCAGGATCGAATGTACTAAACAAACACGAACCACCCGATGCCATTGGTAGATCATTTGTACGCGGGATTAAAACAAGTTTCGCTTTGTCATATTATTTAGGAGCCGGTGTGAACAGAAAGTCCAATTTTTTTGTTTTTCATTGTGAACATTGTCGACGCAGATCAAAGTAAATTTAAAGTTGAAATGATGTTTGACTACTTCCGCACGCCCTAGCGTTGTCACCTCCAATGCAAAAATGTACGCACACTCCCCGACCATATTAGCTAAGATTTTTCTAGATAGCTCGCTTCGTTTTTCTACTCGCCCAGTGGAAGCTGGCGGTGGTTCCGATGTTTGCGATTCAACGTTATTTAGTTCAGTAACTGCGGTAACTATCTGTTCGTGACCCCATCGTTCTCACCACATATCCCCGCCACCGTGCCGTTGGCCGATTAACAAATGGTTTTCGCGATCAGATATAGGCGATAGTTCAAACACCCCACTGTACTCAGTTCATATCATCCTATCATCCGGCGGTTGAGATGCCTCTCGACAGTGTTCTTATCAACCTCCATTGATCTGCTTGAGGCGAGGGTCATCCAGTTGATTGCTAATGATTTGTTATCCGATTGGTGCCCATTGTTTTCATCCAAGCCAGTCCATACTTATGTTCCCCTAAGCCGCAGGATATTTCCGTATCTACGAATTGAAGAGCACGTCGTCCACTTGAAGTAATCGGGGATGCGGCTGGCCCCTGGTCTTTTGATAAGACAGTGGTCAGAGGAGTCAAGTGGCTTATATTTGCACCCTTACAATAGAACCGTTTATAAGCCAACTGGTCAAGTGTAAACGTTGGCTCATCTCAGGTTCTCCTGTGGTTATGACTATGTATTTGAGTAGATAGATCGGACCGACATCAATAGTAACAACCCACCCTGTTCCAACCCGTTTGGCCTCCCCCACGGGTCCACGCGACGTCTTGGTGCTTCCACTTTGGCGGTCAAAAAGCGGCATTCACCTTCAGCTTCGAACCAGTACTTCTCTTGATGCTGTTTACAATCGCCTTGTTGTGCCATTAGATTTTAATAGCTCACTCTAGTTCATTGAACAGATTTCTCAGGAATCGTTCGCAAACTTTCCGGGAAGTCACCCCCTCCAACCACCGTCCTAAAATCCGCTTGTCTGGTTTCTCAGCGAGCAGACTAGACGCTTCAATTGACGCTCGAGATGCCTCCATGCAGATTGAACTCTTCATATGCCGCAACCGTTCATGTGGTCTCTCTCATACAACAATTGTCACGATTTCGTAGTTGCCATGACAACTATGGAAAGATCACACACCCTCTTCGAGATTCCTGCATTCTTGTCAGGCGGCGATGCTTTCGTGCTCGAATGCTGTTATTTTGTTATGCTGGCTTGGTCACCAAATAAGCCAAGCAAGCGAGGAGACAGAATCAGGCTAAAAACGCCCGTACAACACGTGGCACCTGAAAGACACATTACAGAATAGTGGCATACGTACTCACTGGCCTCATTTACAAACGCGGGAGACACTGGAGACCAGCTCAGTTTGTACGACTCCTAATTTACTTGGATTTTGGCCTGTTTATTTATTTCTCATTGGCACTTCTTTTTGAAGTTTCCGTTGCGGCGGGTTAATGATCAGATAGATTGCTTTCTCTGCTGAATTGCAGGTAGATACTGCAACCTGGTGGTTAGTTCGTTTATTCGTGAAACATGCTAACGTGCACTGAGCTCCCATTAGTTGAGTGGTTGACAGTCACGATATGCCTGAACCATATACACAGACGAAATATGAACCACTTGGCTGTTAAATAGCTAATATGAACTTGCTCCGAAGTATCTTCTTTTCCGTATGTCTGTGCCGAATGTGTCCGTGTTTGTGAGAAAGTGAAGTAAATGCATGGATACTGCATACATAATCCATTGAGAAGCGATGCCTTGATGACCAGCTGGTGTTCATCAGTGAACACATAAACGGTCAATACTGAAAGACATGCAACGGACTTTTTTACTCAAGCCAGGTGGGTGAATGCTCAGCTTGTTGGTTCGGTCATGATTTGGACTTACATTCATAGATTCGTATGGGGAAAATGTCAGAGAATTATGTCTTCTGGGGACGAAGTTCGTCAGTTAAGATGGTGACAACTTGTACAAGTGTCGAACGTATAACATGGAGTACAAATGCTGTCGTCAAAGGGATCAGTGCAGTGAGCAGTGAGGAAAGGCTAAAACCGCTTGTAACTGGGGTTGCGCTGATTCTTTAGGAGGTACCTACCAGGAAATATTAGTAAAACGAAGCGAATAGGGGGCGTGCATCAAGTTGTGGGTTCCCACTGTGGTTTGTTTAACCGTTTAGTTACACTGCACCGGTTGACATCTTAGTCCTTGGCCAACTACTTCCATTGTCCACCATTGCCTCAGCCAACCAAAGAATTAGAATGCGGTTAGTTGTGATTAATCTGTTGTCAGTCGAGTTGTTACACTAGCATGGTGACTAACAGAAACCTACGCTGCCACGAGGTGATTTTCTCTCTCTTGATTTACACCTAGGTAGTCTGAGGTAGAGTGAACTTGTAATGGCTTATCACTTGTCTCGGATGCTATTAGCCCACACTTGAAGGGTGGAGGCACCACACACAGGAAGAGCAGTGTTGGCCTGTGTCCCTGTCAGCTTGGCAATTGGGTACACGCGGGTTGCTTCGTTTACTCTCTATACCCAGCGGGTCCGTGCTAACCACAAACTATCTGTCGGCTTATCTTTGTACATATCCATACAACCTTACTCGCCACTGAAACCCAAGGAGACTCCTTGGCATCGAGCGTGGACTTGACTGGATGTTATAGAAACCGTCTAAGCCTAATGAAATGTCCATACTGTCTTGAATATTCTAGAAGTGCTGAGGAAATGTTTATGCCAGCATGTAATGTATTTGAGCCGTAGGTATTGCTTATAAAAGTGTGAGATGATCAGCTGTCCCATTTAAAGGGCCGGATGTTTGTCAATCATCACACTTAAGGAACTGGGAAGCTGAATTCCATCGCATCTTTTCTTTCGGTCCTGCTCTATGGTTGCGAAATGTGGCCTGTTCGAGCGGAATGTATTTGCTGACTATTTGGTTTTGACAGTCGGTATACGGTGGGCCGACAAGACTACGGGGCAATCCCCATTTTATTCGTCGAAGCCCATTCGCGTACTTGGGGTTGGCTAGAGAAGACGCCATGGCTACCAAGCTGTGATTCAACATAGCGTCAAGACCGACCTCCTTCGACTCATCGCGTGTTCACTGCTGTAGGCCTGAGGATCCAGAGTGTTCATTATTGGAATCTCTGTTAAGTATGGCTCAGAATTGTACTCACCAGCACCTATGTTGGGACTTTATCATATATTGTGTACACTAACTCGCTTGCAAACAGTTGGTCCCAGTGACAGCCGTCGAAGTGGTAGACAGTTTTTCGACCTAGTTGGGTTTCATCAGCACCACGCACGCTAATCGATTTCAGCCTGTGAGCAAAATGAAGCACAACAGCTAGGGAAACTAATTCACATATCCTCCTGCAACTCCAGTGATTGTGGCTTCGTGGTCTAGTGCGTTGACGATTGAATCGTTGTGTTTTTTTAGCGGAAGCCTATCTTCGCTAAGCTCTGTCTTCCCTCTTCTGGTTTCGTATGGCGTCGTGCAATGTTTATTCCTGTACTGAGTTTTCTACCAAATGCATACAATGCTTCTGCTAAGCGAAAGCTAACTGCATAGACACTTAACAAGAACCATCTCCTGTTACACCTACTTTCCATACTGTCACTACTCCGGAGATTCCGAAGCTTTTTTGTGAAATGGCCAGTTAAACAATTCTTATTTATTTTAGTTAATCCAAATCAGACGGACCAATCGGACTACTGCTTTTGCTTGGAAACATGTTGGATAAACCACGGGTTCCGCCAACAGAACCATATAAGGCATGCACTACAATCCCTACTGGGCAAGCACAGGATCCACCTCTTTTACCGGGCGCAAGACGGTTTTTGACAACGCAACCTGGTTGTAATACACCGGGACATATAATCTTCAATTCTTCAACCCCTCCAAATCGTTTTCATTGTCCGGGAATTGTTTTAGTTCGGGAACAGCCACCCCAGCAGCATACTAATTGCGAAACCTCATGCGGTACATCACTCCATAAGCCAACTGCTGCCGTTGTACCCACTACTGCTTCTGCTGGACTTGTCTCGGCGCCGCCGATCACCGACTTAGCTATTCTTCGAAGTCGCTGTCGATCTGAAGTCGCTGACAGAGCGACACAAACCGATGATGTGGGTATTGATATGGATTTGTTACTGCATGTTGAAGATATGCTTCGTACACAACGCAGTCTAACGTTGCCTAGCAACCCCTCTTCAATGATAACCAGGCCGCTAGGCTGTTCGGTGGCGTCGGCTGTAACGGAGCATACTGAGATACAAAATGTGAAAGTACTTCAAGAGCAGGTTGCGAATTTGAAAGAAGCCCTGTGCCTGCAGAGCAAGGTACGTTCTGCCCTTACTTAATATGAGTGTGAAGTAGACGTGATCTCGATCCCGGGCGCTAGCCTAGAAAGTTAGTACGGCCCGGTCTAATTTTCGATGACTTTTATGTACTAGTCATTGGGCATAGTTATCGAGACATCTTGAATTGAACCTATGGACGCGCAAAACGTAAGAAATGAACCAAGTCACTTCTTTGGTGAATGGGCAATTAACGTTTTGTTGGGCACCTGGTTGATCATCACCATCCTTGACAGTAATATATCACTGGCTAGTGCTGTTAATTTACTCTCACAACATTTTACTAACGTGTGTATACAAAACAAAATCTAAATAAATCCATGTGATTAACAAAGGAGGGAAGTGGGATAAGACCTACTGCAGGAAATCCGTATACGTGTGTGTTCAAACCATCTGTTACGACACCTGGCAACTCAATTTGACCATGAATGTTTGTGCTCAGCTTCACACATCAATGAGTGAGTAGCGACGATGTCGGTACGCGGATATTTGTTAGTGAGGGTTCGGAATGTTCACTTGCTTGATCCGTATGGCCGCACAGTTTAGAGTGGTTGTAGTGCGCACGAGTGTTGCCAGCTGCTAGTCTGCCACACCAGACACTCTTTTCCGTCGTTACAGGCAGTTAACGCAGATTACTAGGTTGACAGACTTGACATAAAAAACTAAGACAGCCAGCGGCAGGTTGGTCACAGTTAGTCGGGCTTGTCTGTCGAACTGGGGCCATCATGACTTGCGAAGTCGGTGACTCGAGACGTTAAAAGAAGCGGGGGCTAATAGGGTTCAATGAAGTGAATGTTGTCATTCGTCTTACCTGTTCGTAACGTTCAATTAGTGAACCGGGGCTGTGAAAGCCGTGAGAAACCTGTCTTAAGGGTGCCGCCTTACTTTTGCACTATATTGATGGTCTGAATTTAGGTCCTCATCGTCCCTTCCATCTTCGAATCGGGCTTGTATTTTATTGTTTTCCTCTGATTGTTTGACGGTTGTGTGTTGGCGTCATCTGCTAAGCTGCTGTTGATCCTGATAGTGACCTACGTTTTGAGGACAAGGTTCAGTTACAACTACAACCAATTATCATGTGGGAGCAAGGTAAAAGCTACGGGACAGTCTTCGTTATTTCGTTTAGCGTATACTTACTTAATTTATGCCATAGCAAGAAAGGGGCAATATTCGCATTCTGTTTCGATTACCTGTTATTCTTCGTTACGTATCCAGCTAGAGACCGAACAACCGTCTCGAGAAGACGAACAAGACTCATACCCTTAATTTACCTGTGTTCTGACGACAAAAGATGGCTGACCAGAATTGTTTCTCATACAAACTCCCCATCACGAATGTACACACTTGTTTGCATGGCTAATGTAGTCATCATTTCGAGGGACTTCCATGTTGAGACGTTCCACGTAAAACGTGCTTCTTCTTGCAATCGTTGCATGCCTCCTGTTCTCCGGAAGTCTCGTTTGTTTCTGTTCATGCCGTACTGTTCGCTAGTTCCACTGAGTTGTACCCAACCTTGGTAATTACTTTCATCTTCTTTCGTATGCTATCGGCTGATCACTTCACGTTTTTTCCCAGCGAACTGTGGGTCGAACAAAAGTGCATATCATGATAACGGTGCATTCTAAAAACAGCGTGTTTGTCGTGTTTTCAAGCTTTTATTACCCATATGGCAGCTTTTAAGGTGGAGCCCGTAACGATCTATTTGTCAGTATCTATGTGATTTATGAAATGTCTCCTTAGCGGATATCTGTGATGTTCTGAATTTCGTTAGATCAGTGCATACACGGCATCATTCACATCAGAATACACTGGGTTGTACTAGCTCTTCTATTGTTGGACCGTTGGATTCGGTGTTAGCTACCAGATTGTTAGCTGTGACGTGAATGACAAGTGCCTTTTTCACGTATGTTTAGTTGAACATTGAGATTTATCTGAATAACGAGGTTTGTATGCGAGTAATTTGACATTGATTTCGCCTTCTTTCATAATGACTCTTCTGGTAGTAGAATGCTTAGACTCGACGTTTAATTTCGTTCTTGCGGGACAGATAATTCCCGTCACGATGAGACTGGACCTTGACGTGGTGTGACGGCTTGCGCATCTCCATGACATTTTGGGCTAAACTGGACAGAGTTACTCATATCAGGCAGGCCAACAGGTAGAGGTCTGACAAACCACAGTCTCCTGCTCCTCCAGGTTGGGGGTTGGAAGATGGTTGACATATCTTCCTGAAAAACGTACCATTTCTGGTACACCGCCACCCACCCGCTGCCTTGCGGTACAGGCTTTTGAGCCAAAGGCTTTGGTTGAGAACCCTAATCGTTCTCCTGTCTAGGTCTGGGCGTCCTGGCAGTATCTCAGCCCACACACAACCATGAAT
>QNGE01000690.1:9096-205716 GCA_008508345.1 Paragonimus westermani | reverse complement strand
TATACTATACTATACTATACGCTGAAACACTCACGCACTGATGATGTCACCTCGCTTGGTGATGAAACGTTTGCAACCCAAATGCCAAGCTCGGCAAACATATCAATACCAAAGCAACCTGGTTATATATGTTCGCAACCCTCTTATCAATATTGGAAAGTAAACTTGTATGCAAAGGGGTGAAGCGAATCATGGATCGATTGTACTGGATAATCGTGCTGCGTTTTTGTCGTTTGTCAGTTGTATCTAAGACTTGGGTAGGCCATAGCGGTTGGATGGCTCAGTAATGCATTTTTCCATATGCTTGATTTCCAGCTTGGCGATACCTTCATGCGGAGCGGAATGTCGTAATCCTGTAGTGGTCGGTGCACGACCTGGCTGGGGATTGACAAAGAGAGGTGATGGAGCATTGCGTTCAGCTAAAGCACTACACAGGGAGGACGTTTCATTTCTACTCTCTAACTGGATTTCCGACTTTTTATGCGGATCCAAAAAACGAGGCTGCAGTAGAACATTAGCACACAGCTTGAGCAACACTGAAAGTTTGTACGAGTAGTTGGAATTTTCGTTATTCGGATTTACGTAGCAGTGGCTGTGAGTATGAGTCGTCAAACGGGTGGAAGCTATGGTTATAGAATCCCGTGAGTTTTCCGTCTTAAAACGTTGCTTTTTGAAAGACAGAACTAGAAATAAGATATTCATTACCGACGAGCTGTGACAAGAGCGGAACTCGAGCCTAGTGCTTTATTTCCAAAGGGGCTGACTAAAATACCAATGAGAATACGACGGGCGCGGTCAATTTAGAGTACTGTCCAATAGATATAGAAATGTAACTGTCGGCGCTAATATCTGCTGAAATATCCCGTTATATAAACCTGTACAGCTCCGGTTGACGGATGCCTGATAAGCTGTAATTACCGTCATCGAAGCTAACAAAGCGCTAGTAGTGGATGTGGTTGTCGTGTTCTTCACAGGTCTGCCTACTTTTGGATGGTGCCTCCTTTGATCACAAATTTTGCACACTACGCCCGCGGCTAGGCACTGCAACCGGTGGTGCCTGGCATGATCTCGCTTGCCCGGTGCTCCAGATTTTCCAGATCCACACACCCAAGATTCGGGTTGTTCTGACGTAGTTGGATTAGGGATTGTCCCAGAATGCGACAATTCCTGTGAATAAAAGATTTGGACTGTTGATATGCCATCTTGAGTCGAACCTGTCCATGAATGGTGTCCATATCGAGGGATATTTTTTGCAGAAGACACTATCGGTTACTGTTAGACTCCATTCCAATATTGAACGTATCGTGCATTGCACCATTTGAAAACAGTCTTTCTCTAACGACTTTAAGGGCCTGAGGGAATTGGTCCAACCCTTCCCTCGTTTTTTGCCAACATGTGATTACTACTTTGACGGTTCTCACAGAGTAAAGTTGTCTTACTGTGTCACACGCACATTGGTAACAAAGCTCTCTCACTCCCTGGGAGAACCACTCCCACCAAAGAAACACTTCTCTCCCCGGTAGGCGCCTCTTGCTTGGTGGAGTACTGTTTCAACCCTGGTTGTTCATGATAGATTATCCTCTCCACAAGTGGGATTATTTTGCAACTGACCCCCATTTGTCGACACTTCTTATCGTTTCAAATATGCCCATTACGGTAATGAGAATAAAGATATATAAGCGAACATCTCTCTTCGATAATTCATCTTCAGGCTGGTACAATTATATAAGGATTTAGTAGAGTTAGATCGAGATATCGACCAGACTTATTACAGAGAAACGATGTCACTGGCCAGTCAATGGACAATGGCTTGATTGGTCGGTTACGTCACCCTTGTCCATTGGTTTGACCGCACCGGTCGGCCATCGATCTGATGGATTTTTGGCCATGGTAGGTGGTGCGCCTAAATAAGCCGTTTTTGATGACAATATAGGATCAAGCAGCCTGATTACGGTAGCCTCGGCAGTACAAAGTGTTCCAATTCGGACAGTTTTTGATGGGTTGCCTGGCACGCGAGCGTACTTAGTGGTCCACGTGAGTCGCATCGCTTACTGGGTAAGTGGGTTCCATCGTTATCTGCCCGGATTCACCTGTGTAGTCGGACTGCTATGCTTTAACTATCTTATTGGTCCTCTGATTTTCTGTCGCTTATGACACATTTTTCGTATTGTACATGCTTGTTCTTGAACAGAAGGCATGGAATGTTAAACCAGAACTCCACATCTAACAAGTGGTGATTTCTACATTGTGGTTTCCCCCCTTTTTGCGATTTAGTAAACCTTTGAATTCCTTATTCTCAGGGTCAGCTGTTCAAGCGTACCACCATGTTTCTTTCTTTTATACTTAGGTTTTGACCAACAGTTTCCCTGAAGAGGTGCTCACTGGCCAAATGGATTGGCGACCATCGGTTCGTTGTTCATCATCCGAATTGCCCGCCTCGCTTCCCCCATTTCCACCAACAGATTCAGATGATCTGATCGAGAAAGCATTGAATGTGTTCTCATCCACTCAATCTGTGGGCACAGACACATCTTACCTGTCTACTTGTCGTGGATGTAAAGGATCTGCAACGATAATCTAGGGATTACTCCCGGGTCGACCACTGTCTTTCGATCCCGTCTCTTCTTTCGACTGATATTTCTTCTGTCATCAGCTGCACTCAAAAGGTGGGGTTTTCATCGGTTTTGATCTGATTATATCACTGATCTTTTTTTGAACCATCTCTTTCTCCTTAAAATCTGGTACGTCACTTAAACCCCTCTTCTCCAGCGTCTTATTTTCTATGTTGGCTTCCGAGTGGCTCGAGAGATACGTAACGCCTCATGATTCCACTCACGTCTCGTTGTGACCGTACTTGCACTCGAATTGTTTTAAGCGGTGTGTTTAGTGTTAACTGTTTTAACGGCGGATTCGGTTGAACACTCAGATTCACCTACAGTGTTTCTTTCGGTTTAAGTCTCAGTTCTTGTGGCCCTTAACCAGCTGTCTTTTACTCTTAAAATATATTCGGCTCTTAAACAATAGGATATACCATAGCAAGGTTTGAATATCTCTAGATGGAATTCGCATCTGCTTTGATTCAGCATGCTGCACACTAACAAGTGTCGAGGTAAAAGAGCAGTCTTAAAATGAAATTAAGTGTCCTGGGGGGTCTTGTGTGCAAATGTATTTGCAAATTGGTGATCTGGATGCTGAAAGAAAATATGAACCATTCCCGTCAGCCCCGGCTCGATGATTGGCAAGCGTAGCTGCACGATCCAAGTGTTATGTGATTGTTTGTCCATTTTCGATGGTTCGTTAGATTCGGGGCTAGGCTTGTATCTATTCCTAAGAGATGAAGAAGTTGAAATAAGGATCACAGTTGGATACAACATCTTAACAGTGGTAGTTGTTGTAGAGTGAAGGGAAAATTTCTGACCATCTTGTCAATTTATAATAATGTTGATCAATTGTTCGTGAGATTTGGAGAGGCACGCGTTGCCGTCGTTAGTTACCGTCAGCCGCGGTGTCGGAAGTAGTTCCGATTGTTGTTACTAGGAGAGTTACGTAACTTCGCTGACAGTTGGCCCCAGTAACCTGCAGCGTGGCGGACGCCTGATTCGCACACTTCAAGTCTCGTTAGCACCTCACACTTTCTCGCTACCCGTGACTGAATGTCACGCTGGCAGTTCAAACACTTACAGTCCCAGTGACTGACCTTGTGGTCTAGTTCATGAGAGTCGAAGCTACCATGTTGACACTTATTCGGAGTTAGTGAGTTCGACCTCCCGGCACACGTGGTTCTGACGGGACCCAACAACTATGTACCATTTCACTGGTGGTTATTGTGGTCAACTACCTTTAACTCTTGACCTATCCTGTTTTCGATGGATGTTTGCTGGGTTGTCTGCCAACCACAATTGGTTGATCGATTTCAGCTTATGGGATGGTAAAATTAAAAGAAGTAGCCATAATCTTATCATACTTGTTGAACCAGGAATCAGTTTTAGTCAGTATTACTTGTTGTTGGGGTCCACAGGCTACGCCGTGGTTATAAGCTATAGGAATTTTCACGCGAATCCTCCGGTCAATCAAGACCTTCGTGAGGTAAAGTCGGTGAATGCCACTCTCTTGAACTGGAGCCTAGTGATCGTTCGTGTCGCTGGTCGAATTCACTGTCTGATATGTTATTGAGACGTCCACGTTCAGACAACTACCGGTGCCTCTCGATTGCTTTTTGACCTCGGCACCCATGGTTGATGCAGAATTTTGCTGTCTAGCGTCTTTGCAGTGATCTGTGTTGGAAACGCGAGCATTGGTCAATTCAAATTAAGTGACCCAACGGGCTATGGAGTCTAGTCTTAGACTGCTGATGGTCCGCGATTGGTTGTTTTTAGGCACGTAAAACAAGCTAAAAACGAATAATTGCCAGAATCGATGATTTAAATAAGACTCAAATGTGAAAACTGGGAGCTTAATCCATAATCGAACTAGCGACAGAGACGGCATGCTCAAATATAGTGGGCGCTCTACTAACCGAACTACGAAACTTCGCTGGGAGCTGGGAAATTTCACCTTTGGACTCTGTTATCAACCCAACCCATCAGTACTACAACCTCATTGTTCAGCGGTGGTATTGGCCGATTACAGCGTGAACTGTGGGTAATCTTGCTGAGGTAGTAGATGCCCCTGATCACTTGGTGGATTCCACATGAGACAGTGAGACGGGCGAGTAACCCACTCCAAATGTGAAATTCCAAAGCTCCTGGTGTGGCTTCGTAACGCAGCTGGTAGAGCGCTTTATGCCTTTGAGCATGCTGTTTCCGCAGTTAGTTCGAATCTGGCCGAAGCTGTGATTTTTTACATCCGGGTCTCATTTAGAACCGAGTAAGTACCGTTGCATGGGCTAGTTCCAGTGACTGTTGACCATTATGGTGGACTATGGTTTGTGTTACCCACAGGTGGTCTGACACATTTGTCGATTTCGAAGTGATCTAAGTACAACAGTTCTGAATTTCGATTAGGAATTCCGAGACAGGTCGAGATCACCCATCTCATTAAACATGCTAAGCGATATTTTAGATTACTGATAGGTTCAACTGATGATGTTCAGCTTGAAAAGTTCTGGACTTCGTTTGAATTTGAGGCAACACGTGCATGCCGCCTAAGAATGGCGGCTTCTGTTCGCAAGTTCTCTGCTGGCCAGCCTGCAACTTCAGGATACTCAGAAGTTTTGACTGATCCTTTCTAAGTGTCATTCATGATAACGTTGAGCAATAAACCTTCACCTATAAAAATCACTAGTTATTATGAAGTTTAATGGCTCTCTTTTGCGATTGTACGGTTATGAAAGTACCGGTGAATTTACAGATCTCGGCATCTTGCACCAGCCCTTGAGCATCCCTGTTTAAAGCAGTCATTTGCGAATAATTTAGTGAATCCTTCCTACACATTTACTTTTGGGATACGAAGTAAATATTTATCGACGTATCCACACCGTAACTGTTGTTCAGTAACCTCGTTCCATTAAATAAGTGGCAGGCGGAACCTTGACTCTATCATTGCCACCAAGGAGTAAATCCTTCCCCATCCCAACCGATAACTTTCATCACTACCGCATCAGATTCCTCCTAGTTAGGACGCTAACATCATGGAGCTTGTGTTACATTGGTCCACTGCGAATCGACCACAAGCAGTTTTCTGTTAGTGAATATTTGTGTGAGAACATGTTAACATCTAGGGTTAGTCAAACGGTATCTGAGTTTTACAGATAACTGTGTGGCCGTTCGTCGAGAACAAGCATCGAATGTGCATAGTGTGGGAAAATCACAGGCCTGTAGGCCACTTGGAAATAGTTTCGTTGCTTTTACCCTTTTAAGCAACTGTTCTTGGTCTTTTGTGGCCATTATCGGTCAACCGATGATTCACGGGTCATGAAGGCCGCCGTAATTTTGTCTCCCTCTGTTGACATCGTTTGCATACTGACAACGAAGGTAGAATTAGCTTCGGTCAGCTACCCTTTCGGCGCGTAAAAATTGCGAATTAAGACAATGATTGATTTCCGAAACTAACCTATGTCGGACTTGACACTATTTCGTATGCTTTTCTGATCAGACATCCGAGCTTGTTTGTGGTCAGAAATGCTGGTGATTTCAAGACACATTGCAGATACGCTGTCGTGACTTTCCAGGTTATGTCGTTGATTTTAATCGCTTGATATGATGACTCGCCTGACTGTCGTTGGAATGCAACTGCATGAACCCGTATCATTTCTGCGAGATTTACGTTCACGAAGCAACATTGTGCGCATCTTTGGGGGTAGATCCTTGCGATAAATAAAAGGGTAAAGTTATGTAGGTTGCAATATTCTTTCTGATAAATGTAGAAATTACACGAAACCGTCTCAAAATATTGCGCTCTGTGTGAACTGGTCAACTCCAAGAATCGAAGGAAATCAAGAATTATCCGAACTAAACATGCAGATCATTAAACAGTATGTATTGCACTGGTTTATGCTGGTGTTTTGGGCCACACCAAAGGGTACTTCTGTCTGGCTGCATGACCAACCGAAAAGAACCTCAATGATCATAACGTGTGTTTCTGTATCAATGTTTCGTTGTTCATCGGACATAATGCACGGTCGGATATAGCAAAGACGCCATTGATGCGCCGATAGACTAGTAGCGGTCTGCTACCTGTTCCCCCGGCAGTTGATCTTTCAGTATGCCCGCCCAACTCTACAACCGTTGGTGCCGGTCCAATCAGTTCTGTGTTTAGTGAGGGAGTGCTGCATTTCCGGTCAACGGAGGGTGCATTCCGCTTGCATAGAGCCCACCAAGTAGACAGAGTAGAACGACTTGGACGTAGCTTGCCAGGTCGATGAGTGTGAGACTCAGAGGAACTGCTTGTTAGCGAGTCAGAACGCGAGGACAACAAATGAGGTCCAAACTTATTATAAAGCTTAGTTGTGTTAATGGCAGTGGTGGTAAAATCTTTTAAGCTACACAAAGTCTCATTCTGAAACCGAAATGACAGCGTGTGTTGGGAACCATTTGAATCCCAGTGACATGTCATGGATTCTGTGAAGTCGGCCATATTTAAGTTATCGTCAAGCGGGATCTCTGAAAAAAAAACAGATGAAAACAAATGGTTTTTAACAGCAAGTTCATCTTTCGAAACAACCGTTCACAAGAAACCAACAGTAATAGAGGGTTTCGGTTTTGCTTTTTGGTCGTAAAACGTATTCTAATTATAAGTGGGCAGGCTGTTATTTAATTAAACGAACCGCACTAAATACACCGTACTCGCGTGCATGCCTCAAGTTGCGCAAGCTTTGGTGTACCCAGCACTCAATAGTAAAGTAAATCTTCAACCAACTCGTGTGCAAACAACATACGCTCGATCAATCTGGCACATTTCTATTCCGTATTGTGCTCAGCTGTTTCGATCTCAAAGATAGCGTTGATTGTACTCAACTTGTCTTAAATAGTGTGGTTTCTCGCCGTTTTTAAACCGTTATGTTGTGGTACCACATGGAGATGATCAGATCCGTTGAGTCACTTTTCACGACAGTACGACTTATTGCTTATAATTATCCTGAGCAACGCTGACTTTAAATCGCCATCTCCTGGAATACGAATTCTGGCTAAACTTAACATGTGGATGGTCGTGATCATCCGCACCCCTAATTGCTCTGTTCTCAAGACAGTTAACATTGATGATGCAAGTGATAATCATCAAAGTGCTCACGTGAGACGCACGAAATGTCCAGAGTTCAACTCAATCTCCACGTCTTTGTATTAAACAGATCTAATAAAAGTGAAGTCGACAGCAACGAAAATACATGAACTTTCGTCGATTCCAGACTAGCGCACAAATTGAAGCATGCCATACTCTGCGGAAACTTACTACAAACGAAAATTGGTGAAGTTCGACAGAAGTTTAAATGATAGCAGACGAATAAGTGTGATAACACGTGCAAGTAAGCACGTAAGACGTGGTAAGTAAGCTTTGTAAATGATCTCAGGGAGGTCAGATGAGAAGTTAAAGACGAGTCATTCAATTGTCTTTTGCAGTCCGCATGGATCTAACATGTGCATTTAAGTTTGGTATGCTTTTGCAAACGTACTCTGGCGAAGTATCCACCCACCCAGAACAAAAAGCAATCTGTTTTTGACGTCTCGGTAAGCACATCTTAGCTGAACATTGTTACGTACCGGTCATTCATCCAGTCATTTTTCAGTCAGCCTAGTGAGTACGTTTCTTTACCTCGCCCTATCCAACATAATTCCATCGTGTTCTCAGTCGTGCGTACTAAATACTGTAAGTCAGCTTGTTCATTTCCCTTATCCAAGACTGTTATACGAATCATGTACACATCGGACACATTCGCAGATAGAAAACATCGACTAACCTTTCCCGTCTATGTACGCAAACAGTCCGAATTCCTTCGGAT
This sequence comes from Paragonimus westermani, assembly GCA_008508345.1. Classification (NCBI taxonomy): domain Eukaryota; kingdom Metazoa; phylum Platyhelminthes; class Trematoda; order Plagiorchiida; family Troglotrematidae; genus Paragonimus; species Paragonimus westermani. Next base: position 197,282 of record QNGE01000690.1, on the reverse strand, counting down.
CGTAGATCTTCATTTTAAAGGCCAGCATATTACCTAGATGATGGGTTTTAAGAAGACAGTGACAACAATGAGGTAAACCTGAATAGCAAAAATGTTGTAAATGGATTTTTAAGTACACAAGATAGTGCTTGTTCTATTGGATATAAATAAATTTCTTGGACAGAATGAGATCTGCCTAGTTTGATTCATGAGACTTAGTTACATAACATGGATCGAGTGAGTTATACAATGTCTGCGACAGAAGCGTAACATCTATGCGATCATTCTATCCTGGGTTTGTTTACACGGCCATGAAAGGTTCAACATTTGATTAGCCGTTTTTGGGCACACTGTGCGCTCATTACCAGCTTGCTTTTTCAAATGTCCATAACATAAGTTGGGCTGTAGAAGCTACAGGAGATCAATCAAGATCGCTTCCAGGCTTCCACTGCGGGTTTGTATCACCATAATGAACCAGTTACTTATAGTCAGGTTCTCCAAACTCACAGGACCGGTCTGTCCATACTACTGAATACAAAAAAGGAACAAGATGCTAGGTAGGAGCCTCATATGTAGATGCTGTTAAGTGCGTGATGTTATGTATACGATAAACAACCAATCTAGAGAAACGAGTAAGGATCATACCAGTTAACAAGGATGTGTTATGGTTGTTGGTCACGTGACAATGAGATAATCGAAATATCCTTATCAAATTTTGTGAACACCTCATGCACATTCATGTATTTGGCCGTGACTCCATAGCCACGCATGCATGTCAGGTATCATAATGTTCATGCTTGTATCGATTTCCAAGCGCCCTTCCCGGTTGGTGTCTTAATGGCTGGGTTGGAAAATTCCAGAACTACATACACAAAGTAAAATGGATCATATCATAGGCAGTATTCAAGGATATGATGAAATTGTCTCACTACTCGTGACACTTCAGACTCTTCACTCCATGGAGTGGTCGAATGGTCAGCACACATGACTTCCACAATCGTAACCGTAGATCAACAGTTTTTCCACCACTGCTGCGACTGATTGAATAAGCCTCTGGCAAACTCTTTGCAAATGTACACTATCGACAATATACCACCCACCCCAACAAAAATCTTCTGGGGAGACCAAACGTAGGGTGTTTCTTTTTCGGGTGGACGGCTTATTAGCTAAGGTGGACACGGTCGATTAGGATAAGATGGTATGTAAACAACTTTGTTTTGCATGAACCGTCGAAGTGAACAATTGCTGATGGTTAAAACAAGAGTTTCGTCAACACCGTTTTTAGTGCTACGAACTTTCTAAACAAATTTGATACCGAGTGGCTCACCTGCAGTTCCTTTCGACGATTTCGTAACCACCATACAACGTTGCAAGATTGCTTGTCCAGCTGAACATCGATAATCTTTACAAACAGTTCTGACTCAAAGATAACCAGACAACAAACATTGGCACCACACCCTTCAGCACTGGCTGTCATGTAGTAACACGATTACACACGGACTGAATTGTTGTCCGGTTGCCCATGCCATGGCAAGAGTCAACTATCGTCCCCGTAGTGACCTGGTGGTGTTGGTTTGATAGCTGTTAATCATATTTTAGTCAGAGTGATGGACAGAGGATGTTCATGAGCGTTTCTAAGCAGTTTCATGCTACAATATGTAGCAAATGCATAGGCAGACAAGGTTTTATCCAGCAAGACGACCGCGCGGTTTTTACTGCAGATGACTGCTTCCTTTGCGCCTCAAAAATAGTGTTTCGTTTTTCGTTCTTGGCATGCGTTTTTTTAAGAAGATACCCAACGCATAGAATTTCGTGGCTTGTAAAAGTGTTTATTGAATCGAAGTGTTCTTCACTAGGTGCTTGTTTTCGGGGAGGATGTAATACATATCTAATGATATAATTGATCTGGGAACTGTGGACGACATACTTACACAACTCATTTGCGGTCAGGTTGGGGCGAAGAGGGTATAAATGACCGCACAACCGGTTCGCCTGTTCATCCATAACCATAACGCGCAACATGGGCTGCTCGTTCGCAAACGCAAAACGGGCGGCTGACTGAGTGCAGTGTGGAGCCCAGGGACGCCATCTGGAACGATCAGTATTCGAAGGTAGAATGCATGTGGTTCCTGGCTCGTGATCCAACTCAGGGTGACAAGAATTGAGAGTAGATTGGCGAGAACCAGCTCTACTGAGTGTTTGTGTTTTGATCGGGGAATAGAACTTTGCCGGAGGTAAAGGCGAATTGGAAAGTTTTTGTTCGTGTGGCCCGGATTGGCTAGAAGTTTTGGGGAGCTGCACGCCCAAGACGGTTTTTCGTCGTCTTGGTGGAATGATCCGCCGTTTGGTGCTACCGAAAAAGCCTCCAACTTGAACCGAGGGCGCGTTCGAAACTAGTGTCTGGTTACCATCGTTCCGGTGCAGAAACACGGGAGTCGTAGACGAGCCTGGAAATGCGATCGAGTTCTGCCTGTCGTTCGTGGGGTGCTGTATTGCAAGACAACAAATAGTACAGTTCATACTCAGTTCAGAAAGTGAATGGACATATGCAAACCGTTTTCCTCTTGAAAATGGATTTGCCAAATAGGATAGTGACAATTCACACTGCACCTAACTAAATCAGTTTCCGACAGCAGTATTGGTAGCGCTTAATATCGCCGCGACGTACTGTGAGAGAATGAGTATCGTGTGGATTGTCATCTGCCGATGAAGGGGTACAGGTTTTCGTGGGACTACCCGTGGAATGGAGGAAATCCGACGAACCGCACCTCGTGTTCTGCTCAGACCGTTGGCACCAGGCCCAGTACAACGTGGCGAACAGATCGTTGAGGCAACACTGACCGACAGCCTGATTAGTACGCTGTGCCTTGGTCCACAAACCGTCCATATAGTCCGCTTGCAACGCGGCCGGACAGAAAGCAACCACACTGGGACTGATTACCCCTGAATAGTTTGGTTCCGTTGAATCAGCGATCAGTGGAGCCAAGAGAAGACCGGCGCGGGCGAAAGTCCACGCATAAATAGGATACATATCTATAAGTGAAATGGAGGAATTTAGGTTTAATTTAGAATACATAAAAATAGTTGCAGAGCTATATAATACAAATGATGAGTACGATTATTGTGATAAACGCACCGAGCCAAAGGTGCGTAGCCTCAGCGGTTAAGTGGTCCACGCACAAACACGTCAGTATACAAAGCAAAATGAGTCTAAGTCTTGTGTTCGCTTGCAAGGGAGTTGACTTGAGTCACTACATGAAAACCTTTTGATTTCCTATAATGAATCCAATCAACACTGCATTTTTCAGATTGAGTTTCTACCCTGTTCCAATACTCAATTTTCCGTCTCCAGAATCAAGCCCAATCAAACGCAGTGAGATATGCTATATGTTTTCGTCCTGACGATTTGATTTCAAGTCTTTTGATTACACATTTCACGAAATAAGCAATCCGTCAGATGCCTTGAACTGAAGATGCCGTTGACTCAGTGTATTCGTTGTTTGCGTTTGATTTTAGGATCGTTGTGCTGAGGTCCTTCTGACCTATACGGATAGGAAATAACACTAACTGTCCGCACACTTCACGCAAGATACTCGACAAAGTTGACTCACAAACAAAACCACTTTTGTTCCATCTGTGTTTTTCATTGGGATTTTAGTGCTCACCCAGAAACGAACAACTCGTATTTGAGAAGTGGGAGGAAAACATCCGGGGGCTGGGAAATCGACTGTTGTAATGAGAGCAATGCTTGAAAGAAGACCGGATGGATGCACTGAGGACAAAATTTTAACTAGTAGACGGAAGGTAGCCCAACGATTTACTATTTGCGTTTGCCATGCGATCTTCTGATTGGCTTTTCAAGCCTTGTTGATCTGATAATCCATTCTGGTGGACTGTAACATGAAGAGTTCGTCAGATAGGTTGTATATTGCAATACGCACCGGATAATGGAAAACCAAAAGGTTTTAGGTACATGGCAATCTATTCAGTACAGTTTGTCCCGGTGGAATACGTCTACCAGCATACAGGAGATAACGATTCTTTTCTGTTCTCAGCCGAAGTTATGGAACATTCAACGGATAACTGCTGACGACGTTAATCATCCCAACAATCCATATGGGAGTTTGGATCCTGTTTTCCATAACTGTGAATAAAACGATCCTGCCCTATGGAGGATGTTGAAGTCGATAGAAAGAATAATATTTTTTTCTGAGTGCTTTCATTTCGAGTAAAATGGTCAGACGAACAACACAGGAACATCAGCAATGTTTGAGGAATTTGTGTATCGTCTGCCAATGTTACAGGAAGTAGATTGTATAAGTGATCGTTAATATAGTTAATACAGTCAGACTATTACCGTACTTGTAATAATCTTTCTTCCCTATTGTGTTGCCAACTTGGATGTTGTCTAACATTCCATTAGGAAAGATACCGCAGTCTGTAATGCCTACATTTACAAGCTTTAACCTTTGCAAAGTAATATAATTTAGCTATCTTAATTCTTCTGAAGACTGGATTCCACCACCATCCACTTGTCACTCGGTTTGTTACACATTGCTTTTGTGGAACTCAATACGGTGAGTATGTAACAAAATTCAATCACCAGGTCGTATGCATTGAGTAGGGTAGCGTGATAGAGTATACATAGTTCTTCTGAGGAGCTCCATACACATTCACTGCTTTCTTCGCAAACGTGGCATCACATGCGCATGTAGATCAAAATGATATCTACTGGACGGTAGCCTGGAAAGTAACCAAAAAGTGATCCAAGCTCGGAAGACCTGGGCTTCAGCCGGATTTGGATAATCTGCGGTGTATATTTCCTATCAGCTGAGCTACGAAGTCGCACGAGGGACTAAGAATTACGCAAAGGTGAATTAACAACTCATTCATGTAATATCCGCGACCATCAATTGGTGCACCTTCGGTGAATATGACTTTGTCTGTGTGTAAATGTTAACCCTGAAATTGAGTATCAATCAGTATCCGTAGCTCAGAGTTTTGACGTGCATAGACTCAGATGACAAAGCAATAGATTAGAGATACTAAGAAATTCTATACCATACAGTCGAGCGGTTCAAAGTATCAGGCGGTCAAACTGTGACTTTGTGCACACTACCGAAGAAGATTGTCAGTTTACTAACCACTGTAGTTCACGCCTGTGTCTCATAATACAGGCTTCTGGCCCTCTGTTACTAGGGATAATGACCAAAGAATTTGGTGACGTAGTGGATGTTATTATGTGATTGAATTCCTCGTGAAGTAGAAATAATTGACTCCAAAGTAAGGCGAAAAGTGAGCAAGATGTTTGTTCTCACATGCGTGATTGTAAAGTGTACACTCTTAAATTTTGTTTGCTTCAGATGAGATGAAGGCTATATTAGAACATTCCCCCCATATTTTGCTTGTAAGCCAAAGTTTTTCGTTCTCCACAGCTGAATAATAGTTACTCACCAAGTGTTGCTTTCGATAGTGATTGCTGTGCACTAATTTAAAAATATCTGGCAGCGCATCGTTAATCATTTAGGCAACCGATATTTATAGAAAACGATTGTTTGAGGTCAAAGAATTAATCGAAAAGTCTTCAGTTGTGGGGTTTAAACCGAAGGCCAAATAACGCAATTGTTCAGTCGTACGCACCTAACCAACAATCACATACCGTATTTCTTGTGTGCACGGCATTAAAAAGTAACATGGCTGTCGGCAGTATTTGTGCCAAATGCCTACCTTTGGCGGTACTCAACAGCTAGTCTCGATGTTCACAACGCAATTCCGATATAGGTTGAACTAAACAAGATTTAGACATAAACCGGAAGATGATCACGATGGTGACAGTAGCGGTGATGGAGGAGCTTGTGATAATTTCGAGAATAGACAGAATTACCACGGTGACCTAAGCAAGGTGTCACGCTTGCTTCTGGTTTACAACTGGAGTCGCGGTTTCCAAACAATTCAATGGATAGCATTTTCAAATGTCGGTTGTGCCAGACCGAGCTGGTAGCAAAAGATCATGCGCAAAACATACAATACGGAAACCGTCTTCAAAACGCCTTGTCAAATGCTCATCTATGGTGAGTAATTTGGACTGTTTCAACTGCCTGTGCTAAGGCTTTCTGGTTCTTGTGAAGATCTGTCGTAAAAAAATAAGCCGACAAAAGCGAAGGCCTGTTAAGAAATCCAGTTAATCCGATCATGGTTGACCACCGATCATTCGGACCAAGGTCTCAATGTAATTCGCTCAACGGTCACCTGAGTTCATTTGGGTGTTTGTGAAGGGTTGAACATCTCAGTTGCCCCATCTTTTGTTAGCTATATTGAGCTAGTGGGAACGGTGCACAGGACCACTGGTGAAACCGCGTTAGCTACTGGTTTGACTCGCATGAGCCGTAAGCTTGACAAATCAAGAACGGAAGTTTACTTTCATAAAATTCGCTTAAGCAGGTCGGCGTAGGTTGGACGACAGTCACGGTATGTTTGGTAACATATCTCCTTTTATTTTTCTCGTCTGACGTTCTCTTCGTCCAGATTGTTGATCATGCATAACAACCGATTATCACTCTTCAGCGCACATTATTTTACCCACCGCCTATCGTACGCATATCAGCCCTTTAATATGATCCAGAATTTACAGTCAAGCAGGGGTTTATCGGAATTGTCTCCAGTGATTTTGGTCTATAACGGATAGACTATCCCTCTTTTCACTACAATAATTTGTCTCTCGATACCGCACTGCAAAAGCGGAACAAGAATTTCAATACACACCGATATTGATCCCTACATCAAATTCTAACCCCATACTCTTCCTTCTCACGAATGAGTTAACCTGTCTTACACCATATCTCAAATAGCTAAAGAAGATCCCGTAACTCCAAATCGTTTTAAAACAACTGATCCCGGATGCATGGGACAATGTACAACAGTGCGCCTGTGCACTTCTTTTGGAAATCTCTTCCTGTGACGATTATAAAGACAGTCAGACAATTGAATGAAATGCATTCTTCGGATTTATTTGCAAGAAAGTTCATTGTCTTGGGTCAGATTCAACATCCTCTTGATTCTCTAGATGATTATGTTTTAGAACCATTTGCATGCGATACTAGTGGTGGTAAGCAGAATAATTAAATATGCAGATTTTGCATCGGAGCCGTTTGTCATAGAAGTTACCTGGCAGACTCCAGGAACAGGCTGGGCCAAAACAGCACCACAGCTCAAATATTGTATGTGAACTGACGGTTCTAGATTACCGATCAACAGGAACGTTGGTCCATTTGCACTTCTGAGTGGAAGAAACTGCTCCACGAGTGTTGCCCACTCATTCCGACTCCACCGATAAGCCAGAATCAAACTCAGTATTTTATCGTCTATATCAGCCGCTTATGTTTATGACTCAGGGTTAAAGACGGAACAAAGCACTGGAGTCATCCATAAATTCAAAACCCATGGGGTATTCTCATACGAGAATGTGTCAATTTTAGGTTATGTGCCTACTATTGGCAGTGGGGTGAGTCTGACTATACGTCCAAATCTCCTAACGCCTATCGCTACGAGAATTTCCTGTGTCCACATGCTTCGAGTCGTTGGACGTCGCCGATTCTCACAGACCAAGATAACCAAATTCTCAAAGTTTTGCCGCTAGCATTAAAATCTACAGCACCGTTGTCCTAACCTTCCAACTCAGGACATTCCTACAGTTTTTCAACCGATTTTCACTATCGGCCGACTCATGGCGATAGGTAGTAAAATCTGAGGAAAAAAATGTGTTAACCTTGGACGCCAACTCCTTTTACAAATATGCGTCAATCTACACTTCGGGGGGCCTTTATCGTCGTGTTTTTCATCCGTGTACCACGGGTAAACCTAAGCGTAGAGTATGGAAAATGCACAACAGACAGGTGCTCGTCTTAGTACACAAATAACGAACAAGTCTACGTTATAGTTTTGGTGGTTTACGGAAAATGGAATGCGATTAAACTCACCTATACTTGAAAAACAATCCATTCACTTTCCATAGTAATTCAGATTGGTGTCCCCTCAAAGGGCTGGTGGGAATTTTCAAAAATAAAACAAGAGCATTCAACCTAATATAAAACTTGTGGGTGTCTAGCGCGAGGAGTTAAGCGTACACACACTTTTGTAAAACTTGCCAGCGAGTGGCCGAAAGCGAACAAAACTCAGTGCATACCTTCTGATGCGGGGTGCTGTTCTGTCGAACAGGAGCGATCGTTACGGCGGAAGTTGACCTGTGATGAGAATAAACAGGCAGGTAAATATCCCGAAAATTCCCATATGGTCAACAGGAAAAACCAAGGTGAAAAACGTGGTTTCGAAAATTCATCACCGGGCCTATACTTTTTCAAAGGCTAAAAAACGTTAACTGAGAAAAAGTTTAACTTACTGTTGGATTTATACCACGCTATCAGCAGAATAATTTGTACAATTTGTCAACGTTAGCTCATCATGTTAATGTGAGAGCTGTCGGGTAAGCGGGTGGAAGCCAAAAGAGTACAGGAACCTGAATGGACTTATTGTGATGTCGAAGTTTAGACCGATGTAACATAATGGTGATTTCTCCAGCCATCGTGATGTGATGGTGCTGGACTGGCACTGGCTAGTATCTCAATGCTCTACGGATTATTCTGAACGACTGAGAGCCCAGGTTCAACAGCGTCTTTCAGAAAATTCTTTTTGTTTTCGTGAGTTTGCCGTCTAATCCAAGTTGGCTTTCCGCCTAGGGATTACCTCAACTAATCACCTGGTCATCCCACCGTAAATGTGATGCGTCATGGAAAATAGAGAGAATGGAGTTCATGTGATGGTGATTGAATTGAAGAGCATGATTGCCCCTAGCTAATCTTACCGATGTCAGTTGGATGTGCATAGTGTACGATTTGCCTCAGAATGCACCCTTTCAAAACTTCAGTTCGGTAAGTTGAATAATAGGGTGTCGTGGACTACCCTAACATGAGACGATTCAGGCAGGAACGTCTATGAACGCTACTAAAATGAATGTTTCGTCACTGTAACTTAGAACAACACGGTGGAACCGATAGTACTAGATAACGGTAGGTCAGCGTTTCACAATGATTAGCTGTCAGATAAGCAGGAAAAAGTGAGTTCTAATTTCGAGATGAAATAAAAACGGGCTGAGAGTTAGATCCTCAAATCCAAAATAAGCCATCCAAAATTGATGTGGTTCGCTCGGAGAAAACCTTGTTTGTTGATCACTGGTTAACTAGGGTCAGGTGAGTTACTTAACAACTTTGACGTGTGAAGAGACATGAAACTTTAGGCCATTATGTGTTAGATTAGGGAACGTAAGGACAATCTTGATTCAACTCGATTATGCTTGCCATACATCTGCCACGAGGACTGATAAACCAACGTTTTAATCAGCAATGTGAGCAAATGCATAGTTGGGGATTTTGTTTGATGTAGCATAAACAATACTTGTACTTGTCAGCGGACTTCGCAGTCAAAGAGTTTTTCCATTTAAAAATGTGTTCTATTTTATTGTTAGCGTGAAATAATCTTTTCAGTCGCCACTCCGTTCACCTCATGTAAGATACTCAAAACGCTAGCTATAACCGTTCAAACACACTCATTGTGGCGTACTATTTCGGTTGATCCATTTTTTTAAATAAACACTTTCTTGTTGACTCCTATCAATAACCCCATAATCAGCACCTCTAGCGATGCTTTTTATTAGAGGATTTGGATTACTATGAGCTGAAAGCCACTCACAGTTGCAGGCAGTTATCATGTTCAGTCGGAATTTTTTCCCTTGTTCGCGATTTGGCGAGATATATTAGGGATCCAAGCCTGGCTCCTGTCAGAAGTTGTGGTGACCTTCATTGACAACAGATGAATAAGAGGGAGTTGTGTTTTACGTAAGCAAAATTTGCACGGTACTTCCCACTGCAAAATTATTCCTCACGAGGTAGAATTCAGAGCGTTTTATGAGAAGATGCAGTGACTCATGTAGAAGTTGTTTTAATCTGACTGAATGAGTATGGAAGTTGGTGAACCTTTACAGCGCCAGTCAAGATTCGAAACAATCACCACCGCACTCACAGGAAAATGAAACCAAGATGTGTCTTGTACACAAAAGTTCAGAGAGCAGCCTCGAATAAAACTGTTTCGTCAACATTTATTTTAGTGGTTCGCTGGCAGAAGTTCTTAACTGACCCTTTTTCAGTCTCTTTATTGACTTCAGTCCCTATACGGAACTTTCTGGTTCGTTGCTTGAAGTAAGAAAACGTTCCTGTCTTTTGTCTACCAACTGTCACATTAAAGGCTCTTCGAGAGTATGGGATTCGTAAGATATTTAACACAGAAACAAATGTCCATATAATGGAACTTTTTACTTAAGGCAAACACTAAAACTACGAGTTGCGATTGATCAAAAACGAAAGGGGTCAAAAACAATGCGACAACAGCGAGGCCGACCGATGCTGGAGTTTGCTGTAAAGTGCTCCTTGTGGGTTGGATTTAAATGCATGGCACAGAATTGTCTTGTTTTTCGCGTTAAAAAAGAGTTCACCTTCATTGTCATGAACCTCTAGTGAAAACTCAGTTGTTGCTGTAAAAAAGAACGCAGTTCGCTTGACTTATTTCTTACTGTAGGTCTCTGCAACACGAAACACTGTGGCATGAATCCTAAATACCGTTATGCATCCTAGCGTCATTTTTGTGGGGGCTTTGGCGAGCAGCCTCCAGCTGTAAACACTGCTAACAAATTGTAACAACTAAGATTTTTCCCGACACGCTACGTCTACCTTGGAATCTGAAACAAAGACGCAACATACTCTGCAACACAGCTTTGGTAAACAAATGTTTCCAGAGGTAACCTGGTGAAAAGTTACTCACTATCGGCTGTTATTTGAAAGCCAAAATGCAAACAAATTACGTGACAACCCAGGTCCGGTAATACTCGATGAACGACTGCAGTGATTAACACACTATCTTTCGGTTCAGTGTCACGTCACTGGAAACCACGTTTTCAAATATGATGTCTACTGCGAACTCGGAAAACGTGTAACAAACCACATTTCCCGGAACTCTGCCCCGGCACCAAAATCCCGAGTCCAGACCGAAGAGCGAACCGAACGATCACGTCGCGTAACCGAGTCGAGTAAGAGAGCAGGCACAACACACCACTGAAACCACAGCCACCTAATCTGGCTGTGGTTTGGGGGAGTATGTGCGCATTTCCAGTAAAGTCACTCGATACCATCGGCCCAGTGTTTTAGCCACCACAATCCCCGATCGACAACACCTAACTACTCATAGGTTCCAGCGCTTGAAAAGCAACACTGGACTGGGAACCAGTAAGCGTTGGTGAGTGCAAATGGATAGACTAAGAATACGACATTTCCTTAACAGATTGTACTATCACGATAGCTTTTTCACCACACGACAGATGATTAGAAAACTGCATTTAGGAGCGGAGCAGATTTTCAAATCACTAAAAGACTGTTCAAAACTGAACCCTTTTTCCTAGAGTCTGTAGAACGTCGTGATGTTTTTAGGTGTATCATGTCGTTTGTAGAGTCTTACATAACGTCTTATAGCAATGCTGTGGAAACAATAAGCGTCGCTTGGTACCTCTAGATTTCGTGACCTTCTCACTGATCCGTGTCGTTCCACTCCCTGTCAACGTCTTATTTGACCCTTCAATCCGTGATGAAGACAACTTGTTACGTTATCGAGAATGGCGAGGATAGCAAATTTAGAAATGTCGTCCAGATTGAGGTGCTTGATCTTTGAAATGCCTTGCGTAAAATGGATCAGACTCTCGTGCCAGAGTCAAAACAAACTGGCAGACTGCGACTAGTGCATCGTCTCAAGGAAACAACCACGGACCATTTTTGTATTTTACAGATTGTAGCGACTATAATAAATGATATTTTGATAGTCGCATTCATCTGTACATTTTCTATGATTTTGATTTTGTACCTACTTTTGTTTTAGTCAAGCTACCCTTTCTGTAACATCCGTCCCGGGGCTAACTCGCTCCGTGCCTCGCTAGCTTGACGCGCCTCTCTGTACTCTCTATTTTCCAGGGTCGGTAATAATATATGAAGTCAACGCGCTGAGACTTGGCTTTTCACTGCCGATCGATTGTCGATAGTGCTAACTGACAGGGTTGTATTTTGTTGGATCAGTTCCAACAAGATGAACCACACAGCATGAGGATATTACGGGACGTCATTAGCCACAAATAATTGCATCTTCTTGACGTACGCTTGCTGGTACCACTTATATCGTTGTACGAGGGCCGTTTGTATTCATCTCGAAGTAAATATTCCGTCTCCATGCTCGACGGTTTTCCATACGTTGCGTTAGGTTAACACGTGTCTGTGAATAATGACTTAATGCACGGCGCGTCAAGGTATCCACTACATAGTGTCTAACTACACATGTGCCAAAAGTGAAAGGTCAACATTACCGTCACGCAAGGAAAGAAAGGATTATTATGTAAACCATAAATCCATAATATATGCTGGAAATGTTCTCTGCGGTTTTGCCTACACAAAAATTCTCCTTGGGCACGATGACAGCACACGCTACAAAGTGGTCTCAGAAGTTGTATTGAATTTTAAGATTATGGCCATCTTTAGTTCTTCCAATGTCCATAAACGTTCTGTGTAGACTCTGTTTTAGGTGGCCCCAAAAGAAAAATCCAGTGGAGTAATATCTGATGACCGCGGGCGCCACTCCTTTAGTCCACCGCGACCAATTTATCGTCGCCCGAATGTTTCACTCAGATTTTCTCGTATATATACTGTATAATTTACTAATGAGTAGTTGGGGATTTGGTTTACTTTCAAGTTGAACATCATCCACATCTGATAACAGTTTTCGCATTCAGATAGACTTTCCAGCCAGCCTCTTTTGAAAAGAAGCACCAGATTCGAGTTTCGTGGTAAGGATATCCACAACTGACGAGCTCTCTAATTGGCTGCTACAGTATCCCCTACTTGCGTTCCAAAGGTTTGACCTGGCTTCATCATGGTAAATTAGTCTAGACCGACTCGTGCGCGGCTATTGTTCTGCTCCCAGTTCAGCTTTAGCTCTCAAATGTTCAAACTTATGTGAGCTGCCAGGTGCTATCGATCAGGGATTGTGGTGGCTAAAACACTGGGCCGATGGTATCGAGTGACTTTACTGGAAATGCGCACATACTCCCCCAAACCACAGCCAGATTAGGTGGCTGTGGTTTCAGTGGTGTGTTGTGCCCGCTCTCTTACTCGACTCGGTTACGCGACGTGAACGTTCGGTTCGCTCTTTGGTCTGGATTCGGACGTTTGGCACCGGGATAGATTTTCAGGACAATCAGTATACGTCGGATCAACCCTTGAGGCGATCTTATGCTCCAACCCTGTGTCTGCAACCTATAATACTATCACGAACAATCTCTCAAGACATTTAGGTTTTGTGCGGCTGGCGTCTATGTGCACAAAGCCTGACAGTGAAGAAAGATTCAGATCTGTGTGGATTATGGCAACAGATCGCATCACGTTACCGGAATCAGGCTGGTGAGTGGGTATGCACACCAATTACCGGCAGACCAACAGTTTAGGTGATGGTGTTGACCATTGAGCCGTTGGCCTCACATTCGGCACGACCGAATTATCTGTGAATGTTCAGCCATTTTGCTTGTGAGTAGTGATAAGGTTGCTCGCTCATCTAGAGAGTAGACACAATAACTGTCTTGTTAACTCTAGTCGATAACTCCTCGACAAGGATTCCTCTCTAAGTTGAAACCATATAAACTTGTAGAGAAATCCTTGTTGAGGGGTTATCGATTAGAGTTAACCGGACAGTCATTGTGTCCCCTCTCTAGGCGATCAGGCCAGCTGATCATTACCCACAAGCAAAAGTGGATGAGCGTTCACACATGATAATTTGGTCGTACCTAGTGTGAGGTCAATGGCGCAGTAGTCAACACGGTTGCCTCATGAAAGTGTAGCCGAGGTTCTAGTTTCGGCCGTGGCAAAAATATGCACCACTGACGCGCTCCAATGAGAGCGAAACTCGAGTCTATTGTTTCTTTTCGAAAGGGATCGATGGGAATGTCTATGAGAATGGGGCACCTGCGATCAACAGCAGGTTAGGGTTGGACATATAACCGCACGTGCTGCTCAGTTCGTCTATCCGTTCCGGCGTTGAGCGTCTCATACCAGCACTACGAAGAGACAGATGAGCGCAAAGGATGACAGCTGTGAGTAAATTTGCTAAGTGCATGAATGACATCACAAGATGAATCACTTAAACGAACTTGGTCGAGTTATGATCGCCCGGAGAGATTGTTCTGAAAAATGACTGAGTAATGGTGTTCTACTTCCAACCGGTCAATATGTCCCTAGCTGTCTTAGAGCGTCACTGGTCTTATTCAGTCACACTAAACTGACCAGAACAAGAAGGCGGTGTGTACGGCGCTCTGTGAATAGCTTACTTCTGGCTCAAACGCTCAAGTTTTTCATTCAGCTGAGTTCCAATGACTTGCCTAGTCCCACAGGTTTCAATCGAGCTAATCCATTTCGTATCACCATCTCTGTGTCACACACATGCAACCAGGCTCATGGGAGCTAAGTGGTGCTCAATCTGTGGTAGCAAGTGTCCGTCGCTGCCACACGCTGGGATATAGTTTCGATGGGACCAGCCGAAACTCTAGAACAAAGAGGACGCAACTTAATCCGATTCGGTAAAAAAAAACCAGGAAAACACCGAAAGACAAGAGGCCATGTTATATGAAGTATTTGATGTCACAAATAAATCGGAATGGTTTGAGATACACGGAGGTCGATAGATGACATGCAGACAGACATACGATGAATAATTGTAACAGCCAATCTCCTACGTAAACTCTCCCGTAGCTGTCGTACGGTTGTCTGGTAAGTGAGTTAAACATGAATGCATGATGTACAGTGTACGTTATCAACTCTAACATTTGTACCTGTGTGAGGTAGCGGCTTTTATTAAATGAACTAGATTGGAGGCAGTAGCAACAGCAACAACATTTGCATCATCAACTCACATCCTTCCGGATCTCTGTGAACATCTGACACAGATAGAACAATTTCCGAGTCACAGAATAGGTCGATTCCATCTGACGGAAAAGAAGACCGACTCGCTGAATCACCGAGTCGCTTGGGATTGGTTGTGATGACTTCAGTGAAACGGGTGAAAGTAGATAGCAAGAGTAAAAGTCATTGTGTTAGTTCCAGTGGATTCACACAAAATGATTTCATTTATCTGCAGTACAGATGAAAGGCGATAAAATGGCACCATATTTTCATTTCCACAATATCAACAAATCCACAAAGTCTTATTGGGCTACCATTGGTTCGCGTGACGTGTAGACCAAATGACTGCTTCAAACCAACCGCGTGGAGGTCGATTCACCCCAACTCAGGTACATCAACACTGGTCACGTTAGTTTAACGAATCCACTAATAATACGTCGGTCGTTTCTGGCGTCCATCACCTGCTTGATTACGTTATTTCAGTTTGCAGAGTGAGCAGTCCGACAGTGTGAACTTTGTTGTACTTCGGGTGTCTCATTAAGACAGCCAGCACACAAACTGAATGTGGGCAAAGTAAGACTAGTGTCTTCAATTTGTGTCCGATTTATCTGTTTTTCGCAGCATTTCGACTTTAATTCTAACCTGGCATGAACACTGAACTGAACAACTGAATGCCCCAAGAAATGACAACAGGACAACTTACGGACAAACCGAATTCCGCAGATGCAAAAGGAGTTTCACCGTTAGTATTTGCGGAGGGTGTAAAAGTTGCTTGGACCATTGTTCTTAATAGGTCGAGCTCGTTGTTCCTGGAAGTAAAAAATGTAACAGTATGAGAATCGTCTGCACACATGCGACACTGCCCAATCTATCAGCACTGTTCTCTTACGAATATGTGATTTCTGTAAAAGAGGCTGAAACTGAGCGTGTTCAGGATGGTGTACCTGGAGCTAACGTTATGACCCAAGAACACAGATGGTGCAAGGGATGTTTACTCAGTTAACCAGTATGTGAGTTATGCGCTTCAACACGACAGGAAACACACTCATTTGCATACAGCATTGGTCCCAGAAACTTACATTTGCAGTGGTCGCTAATACCCTGTCCGTCTGTGTACCGAAAACTATTTCGCGCCAAGCCACACTTCAATGCTTCTTTTATTTTTCTCACGATTACTTCAGCGTCCAAGTTCATGCTCCTGTCTTACCACTGAATAGTAGTGGTGTCAGTATAAAGTGATCACTCGTTCTCACAATACTTGCGGTCGGTGGACAGAGGAGCACGGATAAGAACAGACAGCAGCAACTTAAAACTCTGTGATACTTGTAAAGTAGATTCATGAGTTCAGGTGATTTCGCAGTCAGACACGATTTTTATTTTCTTGACGAAATGATCTCGTGTTTGTACTCTTGTTTGGCGGATAAGCGCCAGCTTCCGTTTGGCTTTGACACTCACTTAAGAGTATTAACCCGCAAATCTATTACCAACAGACTACCCTAAGATGTCAACTTGCTCATACAAGTCGACTACCTACTTGGAATCTCAGCAGATGGGCACATCATAATAGTCATCTGAGTGAGCGTGGTTCGAGGCTTCCATATGGTGTTTAACAGACGGTAAGCAGCTGTCTGAATATCTTTAAAATGACCAACCAGCCAACCAAGCAGACTGGCACAGTGAAATGAGCAGATTTGTTGAATGATGGCTCAGCTTGTACAATAATCAAATTGTTCACAGATTTCTTTACAGACCAACTTACTTGATTTGTTCACGCTTTAGTTGCCGAATAATATGACGATGAAGAGGACGTAGAATATATCTTTGAAGTGTTTTCTCTAACAGTGAACTGACGTTGAGGAAACCACAATCGGATAA
This sequence comes from Paragonimus westermani, assembly GCA_008508345.1. Taxonomy (NCBI): domain Eukaryota; kingdom Metazoa; phylum Platyhelminthes; class Trematoda; order Plagiorchiida; family Troglotrematidae; genus Paragonimus; species Paragonimus westermani. The sequence goes on along the minus strand of QNGE01000690.1, from coordinate 180,399 downwards.
CTAGTGAACAAAAATGCAACAAAAGGAACAGCCAGACAAGTTCAGGTCAAGTGAGGAAATGAGCGTGAGGTTCCACCTACTAGAAGACATCTCTGACAGTAATGAATAAGTGATTAAAAACAAGTGTTACAGTGAGCGAAGGAAATGGAACTCTAGGATTTTGGGCTTTTGATTTACAGTTAAAGAAAATTGGAAGGGCTAGGCACCTAGTCGTTCAATGAACTCTGCAGAAATGGGTTTGGGATCCAGCAAAGTTTGGTTTGACAAGAGTTTTCAGAAGAAATGTGCCCATGCATGCTGGCACAAAACAGAGTCGTGCAGGCCTTATTAAATGACCAATTAAAAATTGGGTCAGATTTGGAAAGAGTGGATTTTTGTCACTTCCCAAGATTTTACCAACAAAGTGTTTTCATGATTTTATATGAGATACAATGATCATAGTAATAAAATATAATCGTACTGCAGCGTGACATTGGTCAGAGACCGTAAATTGCGCTCAAGCCACAATAGCATAAGTCCCTGACTTTTTGTAAACAGAAGATTTTACCATCTAGTGTGCGAAAAGACAATTGCGAAATTGTAACCTTTCACAGGTATTCGACCTATCTAACAATCCTCGGATAATGCCAGATTTTTTTTCCTGGTGAATTAGGAAGTACCACACTCGTTATTTTGACATTTCCTGTCGCCGGTGCTTTCAGGTATTTTAAATGTGCCAGACTATCAAAGAAATACGGCATGACTGCATAGGTAAATGTGATTAATGACTGACTTCAAAATACGCTATACGAACAACATCGTGTGGTGGCGGGATTAAACAACTGCAGTTCTTCCGCCGAAAACTGAATATACCTTGCTTCCTTAGCAGTCTAGTTACTAAGAAAATTTACACAATCCACTCTACCGGTCACGCAACTCCATGCAAAACGAAGACACCCATAAATGTCAAGTTAAAAATCAGAGTTTGGTTGTTGTTTCTGTGATAGCGAGAAAGCCAATCTGAAGACGACGATGCGCAGAATGTCTAAGGCGATCACCAAGAAGACTTTCCAATGAGAGATCGTTTGGAACTGGTATTTCATACTTCACACGTTAACTGTTTGTTTTCCTGTGTGGTCGTTTGTGTGTCACTGCTGTACGTGCGTCCTCGTCAGCGTACAAGCTACTGTACGCTATTGATGACCCGAGGGACAAGTCAGTCGTGTCAACCTGTCATTTATCGAGAGTACCATCTTCGAGGCAGAGACTGAAAAACTCGGGAAGGGCTTAGCACTAGTTGTCAGTTGCTTAACTGGCATCCACACCCAATTCAAATAGGTGATAACCCAAACGACAGGGACGAACATTAAGACGAGGGATAACGGATGGCGAACACGTACATAACTGATACAGCTAATGAGTGCTTGACTCTGTGATTAATCACCCGCTAACGATCGAACGATTCTAATGGAATGCGTTCATAGTGAGATAGATGAGGTCCACTCCCCCCAGACTTCCAAACACACACCACGCTGGTATTTTCGGGTGGAAACCAATCGAAGCATTCAACCTGCGGCTCCAGACTGAAATCGATACTCAGTTCTGGCGACAATAATATTTTCAAGTTGATCACTCACATTTGATCGCAGCCTTCGCGTTCAGATAGACTTTCCAGCCAGNACATTAGGCACGACCGAATCATCAAATCTGAACGCTCAACCACTCTCGCTTGTGAGCAATGATCAGGTTGCCCGAATGCGAAGGCTGCGATCAAATGTGAGCGATGATCAGCTTGAAAATAAACCAACTCCCAGACTACTCATCGACAATGATATTCACAATCTTTCCGTAAGAATTTAATATTTTGAAGTTAAACTGATTAACAGTGAGATAACATCAATTCTGGATAGATTAACAGCGCAAGCACTCGTTCTGTGGACTTGAATGAACACAGTAACAGCGTGAGTGACGGAAACCGCTTGCAGCCAATCATTTCTTTACTGTTGGTGGTGGTCGGACCTTACGCTAATGAAAACACAGAGGGCCAAATCCGCTGTTAGTGTTCTTGTTAGAGTCCGTTAGCGTTTGCTTGCTTTTTCAACATATACTTATCAGCAAACACCTACATTTTCCTGGACTTACTTGCCGTTTCTCCAATTCAACGGCCTCTGAGAGACCAAATTCCGAATTCTGTAGTAGGTAGTTTGTCATGCCACTAATAAACTGTTGAATCTAGACGAAGAAAAAGGAATATAAAACATTGAAGGTCCGTCAGCTAAAAATGAAATTTTACACGTAATAGCCTCCTAATCGTTGCTAGGAGACTGATTGTGTAATGTTATGTAGAATGAGATGGCAACACTGAACGTACAAACGTATAAACAGATAAACACCAGCTTGTATGTAAGTCCTCAACTAACACGTTCTCACAATGGATTACGTCAATCCATCATGTCACATTAATAGAAAGTTATCTCTTGACCTTCTACCGTTAACACGGTATTGAGGAGCACTAGAAACGACAGTGGTAAAACCATAGGATTATTTCTTTGTTATCCAAAACATGCACTCATTACCAGCATCAGATGCGCAGTGAAATGTCAATGCACCATATGAGTACACGTCAACAGAGGAGCCTACGAAAACCGAAAGCTCGGCGCAATCTGTGAGGGTTGAAAGGTCAAAGATGAATAAGTAGTCATCTTGGCCTCAGAACAAAAACAGCCAGTAACATTAGGTCGTCACCTTCTCCCTGGTCATGGTACGTAACGTTTTCAAAGGTTTCAAAAAAACAATAGTTTAGCTCGTAAGTGAGCTTGAGCACCTGAAAGACTGCTAGCCAACTTCAGGGGTCGAAGCGTACTGTCCGTCATTTTCTCAAGGTATATCAATTCACGTGTAGACAACAATAAAGGATGCTCCACAGGTTATCTGGATGAGACTGACGTAGATGTTTTTTTGCCGACGCGTAGTTCAGCCACGAGGTCCTCGAAATTCATACTATTGCTTACGTCAAGTGCTATGGATGTGTGGTAGAGTCGATTGAAGCTCTAGGGTGGTACAAAAATAAATTATTTTCAAGTGTCCTTCCTTCACTTGTGAATGACATACTGAAGTGATTCAACAAGATTTAAATGAAACCCAATAGTGAAAAACTAGGGCTTCGACACGAGTCGAACCAGCGACAGAAGCAGCGTGCTCAAACGCTGCAAGCCTTCTACCCTTTGAGCTACGAAGCCACGCCAGGAGGTCAGAAATTTTACATTTATACTCTGTTACACATCCGTCCTACTGTCTCAAAGGCAAGTCACCTGAGGAGAGGAATTAAGTTGTACCACATATCCAAGTCACCTTATAGTTTGGCTAAGCCATCATTGCGAACTTCTTCCTTAATCCACTAATAATAATCGCATGCTTCGTAACGTCTCCACTCCTATGGTAATGTAGTATGATCTCAGCAGGTTTGGCTAAAAATACATTCAGTAATGGAGCAGAAATCATTTTCCTCTAGGCCTATTCTGTTGTTTAACCGGAGTCTGAATTTGGGACATTTGGAGTTGTGTATGCCCAACGGTTAACTTGGTACTAATAACCCACGGACAATTTGGAATTTAGTTTGACCACAAGCAACCCGCTGTTATAGGGGTAGAGAATCTTAGCCATTGCAAAGCAGGCATATATCGATATGACAGCCTTTGGTCAATACGACCGGTATCCCCAGCCGGCTAAGAGCACAGGAGATTGGGTACGTACTCAGGGATAGATCAGGGTCATACACAATCAGTTTTCTGATTTCTTAATGCTATTGCACCTTCATAAGCGTTCGTAAAATTACTTTGGCAGCCAAATTAAGCGGTTCATAGGAGACACACGACAGTTAATAAATACGATCGTATTTTAATCGATGAAAGTGCAGCAAGTAGAATAAAAGTTCGCATTTTTAGAGTTAGGTTTTGACTTTGGTTCGAATAGGCTGCGAACTGCTGCCACCGCGACCAGACGTCAGAATCACGGTTCAGCTGTCGACTGACTTGCTGTTCATCTTCAATACGGCTGTGATGTGTGTTCATGTGGTGGGCGGTTCGTGAGTTAGTAGCAAGCAGTACAACAGATTTGGCACTTTAAAAAGACACGGCTGTGAAAAACCTGGGCTTTGGTTGACTACGAACACCGTGCTCAAAAGCAGCAGGTGCTCTACCGGCCAATCTACGCAGTCACTCCAAACGCTTCGTTAGCGGACCTTGAAGAACTGTCCAGCAGGTTGTTAACGACCATGCTGTTCCATTGAATTAGTTGTCAGTTCAATTAGGATATGAAGCCGGTGATTTGGTTCGGAAATTCGGGCTCCTGGAAATAAGCTGCATTCCCCCTCTCTTTTTAGATCCTCAATCTACCGCTTATTCTTCTTTGTGTGGTTGCGGAACAATTGCTTCGAACAGCTATCACTCACATCAAGTCTTGAAGAGAGCAGTGCATCGGCTTTAAAAGTAGAGCCAGTCAATGTGTTCTAACCCGTTGCATTACCATATTCGTGGACCTCGTGTGAAGATGAATGTAGGACTGATCAGCCTTACGCTACACGATCAGTTTCGTTTAGTTCGGGACCTATTAGGGACGAATAACAAACCGTTGACTACTGTTTGAGGAATGGAGGCTCTTGTTCACTTAACCTTGTTGATCTAAACGTCTAGTTATTTCACTTTTGCTCTAGGAAATAGCATCAAACTAAACGTTCCATTGCAAACCTTACATATTTTCACCGATATCAGTTGTAGGTACTCATTTTTCTTGTCTAAACGACAGGAGCCTCAAGTTCTCAGCTTGCTCGTCGTATTCCAAACGGTTCAAAACGATAAGAAGGAAACGGACCCAATGGGTGATTGACAATGAACGCTAATCACAATTAGGCACAGTTGTCGCGTTTAGGAGACATTTCAATCAGCTACGAATAGAAAAAAGGGTGAAGCCCGAGTTCCAACTTGGGCTGCGGTCATCAGTAGTGTGCATGTTGGTCACCATAGAGAGTTGAACTCCAGCTGACCTCATGAGACAACCGTACTGATCACTGTACGGTTGACCAAGTATTAGGCACGTCGTAATTATCATATCTAAACTCTCAGCCACCCTAGTTTATAAGAGCCACTCAAGTTGCCTAATCAGCCCTGGGTGGCACAGATTCCTGATAACCCTACTCAATCACCTCATCAATGGGATCTCTCAACCATGTCGGAACCGCTCATTTAATTTAACCTGATGAGCGAATGTATCCAAACGTTTCTGTGTGATGTGTTGGTCAAGGTCAACGATGAAACGGTTAGCACCTCCACACCACAAACCCGATGACCTGATTACAAATCCTATTACAAAGAGGGAATGGACAAGCTAGGATGTGTCAAAAAGAACGCAGGTAGTGTTCAACTTGTAACAGAAAAATACCATGACAACAATAAACTCAGCTCTTTACCGGTAATTAGGACACCTAACTCATGGTAGCTGTGACCCACTGTCCGGACTTACAGATTGCATGGTTCGGTATGGACCGCGATCTGTGCCACTCCGGGTGCACTCCAAAAATAGATTAACTTGCTCTGCAACATGATTAGTTTTGTCTCTCATCAAGCTGAATATGAAAAACAAAACATAACATGGGTAGATGGGGCCAAAGGTAGACAGAGCACAGCAGATAAGAAGGTTGATAACCCATAATTTATGCATATCATTAATACATATAGTGAGCCTAAACAGACCCAGGGTTCATGTCAGCATTTCGTATTGTCTCATAAATACCGATCAACCAATAGCATGGATAACTTTCGACTTAACGTCTACAGTAATTGGGGTGTATGAAAAAAAAACCAACAACAAAAACGTTCAGTCGTGTGATCTGAATGACACTAGCTGCGGATTAGGACCATGGCGACCTCAGGTTCGACGCACTTCATCTGTATCGCTCCGTGCTCTACAGGTGGTAACACTTTTGTTAGGCTTTGATCATAAAACACCTATACGCAGACCTAACCGAGTATTGGGAGAAGCACATTTTGAGAACCTGATTGATCAGCTGTCAGACTTGACACCGGTTAACTCCGATAGTTTTAAGCTCACTGATGTAGCCTATGAGCGTTTGCATATTCGTGTCAATGACAAATGTTCGATAGCAGCTCGGTACATTCGGGCTCTGTAGGAACTGAAACAAAAAAAATGTTGTAATCCCCAAACCAGGTAAAAGCTCCGGAGCACTAATCTTGGATAAGATAAGCTACGTGGAAAATTTTTTATTAATCCTGGGTGAAAGACGTAAACTGAGACTCCTAGACAACGGAGAAAACACTTGTTTAATAGAAGAAAGGATCTGGCGCCAGTCAGAAGTAATTCTTAAACATGGTTGGATAGATGAGAAGACATACAAATTCCTAAAACCTGGCGGCTGCACGTTGCTTCGAATGTACGGTCCTTCCAAGACCCACAAATAAGATATGCCACTTCGATCTACATTAGCCACGTATAATTCACTTTAACACAAACTGTCTGGATGGTTGGTCGAAAATTTGAAGCCAGCCATTCAGCAGTTTGGCAGCTTTAGTACCAAAGGCTTGCTGGAACTTTCGGATGAGTTGGATCGAACCAATATCAGGAATGAACATGTGCTCTCCATTAACCGACGTTCTTCTGAGGAACACTGTTGACTTTGTGTGTGGACGGATTGTTGCCCACCTCAACAGATTGTCTGACAACGTTACTTTTACTGTGTTTGGAGAATGCCAGTTTTGATTTCTGAAACACCGTACAGACAGATCGACGGATTAGCGATGGGTAGTCCACTAATTTTCCACGATCCACATAGAAGGGCAACTAAGTGATATCACCTCACAAATGTCATACTACGTACACTATCTAGATGATACCTTGGTCTTTTCCAAAAGTCAAGAGCTGTCTGAAAAAATTGTCTTGCGGCTTAACGGCGTTCACCCAACCTTAAGGTGACGTATGAAGCAAAAACCTTTGAACGTATGCTTAACTTGGACATACTTATCAGACGAAGGACCAACAGACCAATGGGACGCAGCACTTAAAGGAACCCGACATGGTCTAGTCAGTATATGCATTTCACTAGTTTCAACCCAGTGAAATATGAGCGGGGTGCAGTGAGAACATTGTTCACCAGAGAACGCCGCCTTTGCACGTCCGACTTTATTCAACAAGAGCTAGGGTTGCTTAAGAAGACTGGAGAATAATGGGCACACCAGAAGCCTTATTCAGTGTCACAGCGAATGGAGGCCCAAAAGCAGTAAAAACGATGAGGTCTCAAGGAAATGATTATATACTGAGCTACACTTCAAAGGGGGTGTCGCGACATTGCGGTCAACCCAATGACTTATCCCTTTGTTGAAATGGATTTACAATACTGCCGAACTGAGGGTCCTTGGTCAGACTGGCAGGCTACTTGTGCCTATAGTCGAAGGAGATCAACCTATTGGCACCAAATCACTGTTTTCCAATTCTCATGTCACCGCAAAGAAAGTTACATAGGCAGAATCGACAGATTAATGATCTCAAGAATGAAGGAATACGTACCTAAGTGGGTTCACAAATAAGTCTCACAACCGAACACTTTAGTCACGGGGAACCGTAAACCCTCAGCTTCGTTAATCGGACGACATATCCTGTCAACCGAATACAACGTGAAGTTGACTTCAGCCTTCACCACCATAGTGTGCAGCCACAACCCACGCCCCCTAAAATTTACTGAAGCCGTCGCAGTACGCCTGTTCACACCTGTGTTGTGTGTACAAAAGCAAATATTTGTGAACCTGAGGTATCCACGGCCTAAGTCGCAGCTAGTGTCATTCAGATCACACGACTGAACGTTTTTGTTGTTGGTTTTTTTTTCATACTCCCCAATTACTGTAGACGTTAAGTCGAAAGTTATCCACGCTATTGGTTGATCGGTATTTACGAGCCAATACGAAACGCTAGCATCTACCGGTGTTCGTCTAAGGGTTCATGCGTGTCACAACAAGTCTGTGTTAAAATAACTAACATGTTGTGTTACAAAATGACGATCCATTTTGTGTCCAGTGAATATTCAGTGCCAAAAGTCTGGCAGCTAACTGGTTGTGAAGCATGTTCAGCGATAAGCCTCGGCTACAAACTGACCGTAAAGCAAGTCATCTTCCTGATGAACTTGAGTGAGACAGTGAGAAGAGGTAAATCGTGAAACTACTTTTAAACATAGAGTCTAAGTTCCACAAGAAAGAAGAGATTAGACAGACGGACAGGAAAAAACGATATCTATGGGAATGCTGATTACCGGGTAATAGCAGCGTCGAAACAAATTGTCTTTGAATGCACAAGATGTCACATTTGTTATTCAAAGCGTCAGCACACATCAAAATATCTTTCCGTTTTTTCCGAAAAATCACGGAGAATGCGTTAACAACTTTAACTATATGTTCTGTAAGGATTACATACTTTGCTATTAATGATACTAGGTGTTGTCCGTGAGCCTCTATTTAGGCATCTGGTGTTTATATTTGTTCAAAGCTATTTGGAAACACGATTCTTGATAAAAGCTCCTAGTTAGTGATTTACCCCCTACTGGTAGCCGCACGAATATTTGTACAAACAGTCAGGTGTGGCAGAATTAGACCTCTTTTTGTGGTCGGAGAGACTGGTCAGGTTTTGCTTCAGTTCACTACATTCATTTTTGCAGTGTTGAAAGTTCGGGATACAGCTGCTGCCAGATATTTCTCGGTCGTTCACAACCAACTGTTATCTGGAAATAAGTTATTCGGTACTGTTTGCTTATATTTGTGAAGTAATGGCACTTGTATACTTCCTAATGAATTGTAAACGGCACCCGTTCGTCCGCAGAATATCCGTTAGTGTGCTTATCTCAAACGAACAATTATCTTCCGTGCATATCCTCCGCGCTTTGTAGAAACTTCTGACTGAACTTCTTTTATACTGCACTGAATAAAATTGCGTGTGCTGTCCTTACCAATGAAATTTCTAGCAGGTAGATCTTTCTATCATGCCTTCTGAACTTCGGGCAACTAGAATGTCAAGGTGGTACGAAAGACAATTAATTACGCCGTTCTCTTTAGTTAGGTCAAGGTTTGAGAGAGATTGATTTGACTTCAAGAATAATATATCTGAATCACGTGAGCTCTAAAAAATGGCTGGAATTTCGTCTATACGGCGTTTTTGCAACAGTGGTTTAGCAGGTTTTCACATAGTTTAAATTTTCCCCTGGTGAGGAAGAAATCCTGTAGAAGCCTGCTCACCGAATTACCCATTGTAATCCATTCCACTTGTCGAAAGGTAAACGTCCGAAAGCCAAACTTTACATCGTTGGTGCATGGAAATAATGATGGTTTTAGTTTGGCCACTGGGATGGTAAAACGAGCATTGCTGCTTAAAACTACTTCGAGGCTGCTATTAACTGTGTCAGAACCTGAAATGTGAGTAAACGGTGACGTCATATTAAATGAACACATCATTTTATCCAGATCGTCCGAAAAGTTTATGTAATTCGTAAGTTCAAAACTATCTTTCGAACTATACCATTTGAATTTCTACTTGATTACGATTCGCCGTAGAGTTCCGGTCACGAAAGGAGTTACGTTTCTCTCAACCACTGGACCTTTCTGAGCGGTTATTTCTGCATCATGCAGAACCTTATTCAGCAAGCCGTTGGTTGGTGTCCTTTTTCCACGTGTGAAGTATCCCAGCTAAGTTACACGTTTGAGTTCCCATTCATTGTTCTTCGGACTTATATCCAAGACTGCGGATGACCCTCACCACATGTACGCTGATTCTTTCACGATTTGCCTGCAGTTGCATTATAATTTCCACTTCCTATCAAAGATGTATATTTCACTCATATCGGACATTTCGTTCACACAGAAATCACTCTGCATCAGGTGTTACACTAGGACACACTTTTCTTTTCTTTTACGATGGTTTTTACGCATCGTTGAAGTGACTTCACTGAAACTGATTGAGGGCATATAGTACTGTTTGCCATTTTTCATTTTTCGGTTTCTAATGAAAACTTGAGAACTTACGGATCTGCACATTCATACCACATTATTTGACATACTATTCTAATTCTATGACGAATCTGTCAGTTATTGACTAAACCCTTGTATCCAAGCCCTATTTCTTGTATACAGGTTTCACACTGAGTCATTGTTCTTAACATATCGTTTAACTGTGGCATTTTATGACACCTAACAAGTGAACTGTTACTAGGTCTCCTGCATCTCACTCACCGTCCACTTCCCACTGATTGCTACATCCCAGGGTTCTTCGTTCTTCGGTAAGCAGATAACATTGTGATATAACAATGAGTAGACAGTCACGGATTAAAGCCTATTGACGGCCGGTAGCGCAGGAGCATCTCTACTATCCTGCAGCACCCCCCTAGTGATCTCCGGATTCCAAAATCACCGGCTGTTGGGCAATCACTAACGAGACACTGTCCACTGTCCATACAAATACCACTTCAAACCACCCAGCATATCAGAACTGCCCTTAATGCTGTAAAGAGTTTGGAAAGTGTTCAGGCCTATATGAACGTTCATCAGCACACCCGAAATCCGACGTCACCCAACATAACTACATAGAGCATTCGGATTTTGGTGCTTCCAATGCCATACGGAATCTACCTCCGAGACTGGCTTGTCGCAACGCACGCTGTTTGTCCAGTCGTCTTACCACCACGTTTTACTTGCCGACGTTGGAGGATGCCATGTTTATTCGTTAAACAGATAATCTCAACACCCCCCAGGTCTACGGTGGAATGTTTGTCTTCAACCATCTCCGACCGTATGTTAAACCGATCAGCGACTAGCTTTAAAGGGTGGTTGTATTTGTTACAAAATAGGTCGAGGACAACAGTATGGTGCACCCAAACTTTTAACAGCAACAATCTCAAACTCGTCGTATCATCTTCTTCCTCTACCCTTAATCCAGTTGACAATACATCAGCTACCACACCGGTTGGCTTTAGCCACCCGATCTTCAAAAAGCCTCCCACATAAACGTCCAATTCGAGCATGCCTTTACAAACATCATAATTCTGTCAAACCGAAAGTAAGCCTGTCAAATCCTGGGTTAGTTATACCAATCCGACCGATGTAAATGAGATGCGTGGAACTCACTGTGCATTCGGGCACCGGTGTCACAAGCCACAGACCGTCGATCAATGTTTCCGGTGACTCTCCAGGAAATTCGGAGTTCTAGAGGCAAATGGACAAGCAACATTGTCTATCTGACAACTTTCCAAACGAGGTTCACTTGCACACCCATAGATCATCGCGGCCTTTCGAACATTAATCACGATGAGTAATGTCCGAATGGATCTCAGGCCCATTTGTTTCACGGTGCTCAAACCCACCTGATCGTCAAATTAGTACGTCTCAGCCGGAGACAACTCCATTCAATCAACCGTCAGTAGAATCCAGTGAACAGACCACAAAACCAGAGTCCTGGCATGCCTATGTTAGAGGGAGCAAACCTGAGAATTCCGCAGTCCGGAAGCCCATGTAAATTGTATCTCCGAGTCAGTTGTTCGAGAAATAATGACTATCCTTTTTCCGATGGTTCTACTGATCACATTCTTCAAGCTGTCTCTCAGAACCTTCCAGGATGACACTTCTGGGCATCAACGACTCTGCGACTCGCCGTCAGGCTGATCCGCCAGACTTGACTTTGCTACGCTCATTGGGGCAGCATTAGGTCGACTTCAGGGGCGTTCCAAAAATGGCCCATTTCAACCACTTTTCATGCCTTTGGCAAATTTCTCGAATACCTGATAACTTACCTCCACCTCGAGAAAGACCGTCAACCGAATCTACGAAAAGTTATTTTTCATCACGTGGAGACCATCAAGACGATCGTGTCACAACAGCATGGAAATCAAAATCAACCAACATCCTCGACAAATCCAACTTGTCTGAGCTGAATTTTCGCAGGCGAAGCAAGGGTGACGTTGCAACAGTAATGGTCAATGAAAATCCCTTTGTCGGCACTGGGCAGAAGATTCTTTAATTTTCGGACTTCCGGAGCACAGTTTTTAATGGTCAGCCACGACCGTTCTGCACGAAGTGTGACTCCACGTGCTCGTGACCACTTCGCTCCAATCCTTGAAGCCTAAGACACAAAGGAACGTCATTCCTTGGACGCACCTGCCCAAGAAGTTGATCATCTCACTTCCGCCAATTCAAACTATTGGCAGCTTTTTTCAGTCTACTGTTGGTTGCTGGATAACTTTCTCAATGGCTGGAATCCGTATGCATGAAACTTTTACCTAAGGTCCTTACTTAGCTAAAGTCGTTTGAGTTCCACTGTCTGTTTGGTGATCCTGAGGTGCCTCCCTAACACCCTTTCCAATCCTTAGGTCTCTATTCTCATTGGGTTGTTACAGCAAAATGGACCATTTGAGGTGACAACCAATCTCCGCAACTTGTTTCAACAGTCTCACATATCACGCGTTCACAACCATTGATATATCTAAAGTATTTAACCATATATCTTACATGTTAGATTTCACAAGAAATGTCACCCATCACTGCATTCAATCACTTAGGTTCAGTCCATCAACTTGGTGTCTTATTTTCTAAATTAAGTTATTCTAAAAGAAGTAGTGTTCGTTAAAGAAACACTCCACCCATCTTCTGTTTATAACGCCTCTCGAAAAAGATCTCACTCTCTTGTGGCTTTGACTTCACCAGAAGCACCCGACGAAAAATTGAACTATCTGACGTATGCGAATGATATACCATTGACTTTCTTGGAGTACATGTAGGCAGTTGGTTTGATATCGGTTCGACAACGAACCACTCGAAAACCCGCTGAATCTACATAAAGACAGATGGAAGTGATATACTGCCGTTCTTGACAGTCGACCTTGGGAGTTGATTAAACCACCATAGCAGCTACCCCTCCAACTACACCGTTCAAGGTTCGCGACAGAACGTCCAATTAGTGGGGAACCTTGCCAGCTGAACCTGTTCCCCGAGTTGATGGCAGCACAGCTAAGACCCTATTTGAGAAGCAAGCTTTTGCGTACTCGTCCACTACCATAATTAACCCACCCTTTAAGTCTCATCGTCATCCATCAAAGGTCACCCAAATTGTTCGATCAAACAGTGAGAATGAACATCAAGAAATGGCTGCGGCAGCCCAAAAGCACTTTTACTACTTTCATTTACAATTACCTTATCTCCGGCAACCTTAGGATGCCCCATCTTCCATGTGGCATGCCTCTGAATAGCTTAGTGTAGATAAGACGCAGTGGCATATCACTTATGAGACTTTTTTACCTCTGATACGCTAACCCAAGCATATGTCATGAAATGCAAGGTTTATAACACTGACACATCTATTTAATCAGATAGAGACACTTCTCCCCATGCTGTGGAATTGTGTTTGCGTTTACTGGTTATCGTATTCAGCAATGAAACATTCGGAGTGCTGTTACGTTGCTTTTGGAATCTGAAAACTACACCCAGCACATTTTTTCTGTTATCCCTATTGGAAACGCACCTTCTGTTCAATATAATGAGACCGTTCTAAATGAGTAGAGGGATGAAAACGAACGAACAAAGAGAAAGGCAGTGGCTAAACGTGCGCAAGGTTTTGGGGCGTTCGCTTTGTTATCTTGTGAAATTCTGTCCACTGTTTTACTATTACACACTAAATTTAGACTAGGATGAGTATTATGAAATCGTTACACGCGAGGCAATGGAGAAAGCGAGCCAATCAACTATGAATTGCGAGACACGAAAACAACATTCCAATTGGACATTCCACTGAGAAGAAAAGTGAATTTGGTGTAATGATTCTGCTCGAAGGTTAACGTCATTCGTTTGTCGCAGAACGTAGACGACAGAGCTTTTTTCAGAGGAGTGCAAATTTTTCATTCGTCTGTGAGTAATAAGCTTGTCAAAACAAACAGTAGTCAGATAGTCAATCAATGGGGAAGTATGTCAATGCTGTGGGAAAATCGTAACATAGGAGCAGGATAATATAGATTTGCTGTCGTGGTGTGTACAGGTCTGCAATAAACAGGTAACATTTCCCTTGCGTCTGGATGTAGTAGAATAAGGAGGGATGTAGTTTTTATGGATAAAATTGTTTCTTGAACTCTCCTCAACTAAAGGCCCTCTGTACCAAAGAATTGAGATATAACAGTTTAACCTTTAGCAGGGGAAAAATATATAGAACTAGCTTTGGATATCTCGTAAGCGAAACCAATTAGAACTCAGCTACTTGCGATGACCACGCAGGCTTCTCATTAAGAGTTAACTTGTATGTTTAGTAGAGCTTTAGTCAACTGCATTGGGTGCAGCTCTCAGTTACTTTAAAGAACCATGAAGTAGTTCAGCAGATTTATAACGTGCTTTCTTCGGATTAGGTGTGAAGCGTGAGTAACACTCTACACAACTACAGCAGTTGTCAGAACCACAGAGTTGACGATTGTTTAAAGGTGGAATATAGATTATACCTATCAAAAAGTTATTACATTCCAAAAAAGACTATGAATAAGAATATCTCGCATGAGTTTCTGAACTACATAAAATCCATTAGTTCTGTTTGAAATACCAACAGTTAACTTGACCTTAGTTATTGAGTTCGAGTATTTGACTTCAAACACACTAAGTTTCAACGGAACACAAGCGCGAAGAATTTGTTCACCCAATTCGTTCACTGATCAGTATGAACCATCTAAGACGCAAAAGGTGATTCAGTCATGAAGTATTTTCAACTTCCACAACTGGAAGTCGTACCAATGGTTTTGTGGTTTTATTGATTCACTGGTTGATTTTTCTACGGGATCCAAGTGGGGTCCAGTGGCCAACTCCAAAATACCGCGGAACACGGTTTTGACTTTAAGTTACCGGTCATTGCAGCCCATAAAATGATATCCATATCAGAGCAGGCAGTTTCATAGACACATACGAAGCATTGTCACGGTTGCTTGAACTTGCCCTTCGTTGAATGCTCCTTAATTATTAGTTGTGTTAGTTCCAAAGAAAACTTCTCAACTAAATAGCAGAATGAAGATCGATTCCCCATAAACCCAAATAACAGACAACATGTAACCAGGTCAGAAGGTGACAAACAACTCACTGATGCAGAAAGCGTCGTATGTATAAACCGGTCTGCTTAGAATTCGTCCGTGTGTTACACTCTTCGTCGGTCTGACCGGATTCTTGATTTAGCGTTGGTGAGAAGAGTGTTGAAATGACGTTCTCTTCATGACTAATCGGTGACGGACTGCGGGAGGATGAAGACTCGGAAATGGCCAGAACGGATACGACTGGAGATGATTGCTGCCTCTTTGATTCACCAGAATCAGAACTAGAGACTGGTCCAGCAGTATCCAGATGCTGCTCAGCGATGGCTACTGATTTATTTGAGTTTCCAAGTAACCGACCGGTTAACTCATCACTGGAGTTGTAACGTACACTGAACACTGGTTTCATGACCATCAGAGGTTTATCCCGAAATTTAGCTATACGATCTGCCATGGTCACGCTGGAGCTCTTAGAAAGAGCGACTTTACGGCGGAGATGACGTGGAACCACTTTAGCATCTGTAAAATGCCAAAGTGTATCGGTGAAATGTTATACACAGAAAGCAGGGCTTTCAAAACATGGAGCAATAACACGTCGGTGCTTTTGTGTAGTCAAGCTAAGGTACAAATAATGGCGGTAGCAAACCGTATCGTCGGGAACCAGTGAACTAAACGACCGGTCAATTGACTGAAAGTTGAAAGTTTATCAGATTGGTCTGGCAAAGTAATTGGATTACCACAATGTGACAACTTACCGTGAACTTAAAACACTTGTAGCGTGTAACAGAACCAAAAGGGTTAAAATGAGGTGATGCATTTTGTAGCGTCAGCGAACAATAACTGCACGTTTGATCTTGAGCGTCAGCTAGAACGTCACTGAACGTTTTGGTAACCATACAGGTTTACTTGAAGTGAAAAGGGTCTCACTGGCTACAACGGCTACTATAATGTATGTTCACGTGATTGTTTAATAAGTGGTTTATTTCGAAAACTTTTGAGGATGGAAAACTGGGGTCAGTTAAGCAATAAGCTGAATGCGCGAAGTTCTTCAATTCACACCTGTTGAATGCTGGTTAAGGAGTGTGGCAACTGCGCAAAAGTATTCTCAGACAGTATAAATTGAACACCGCTAACCAAGAACAGTTTTTACAACCAGCTGTATATTTTCACCCCTGTACACATCACTGGAAAGTGGCGCAGATACAAAATCCGCACTGATTGAAGCACATTAGTGATGCACGTTGTGATCTGTTCCAGCAAGTGAACCACCTAGTAAATTATGTGCCTTCGCTTACAAAGCCAATCACTTCACACTGGACATGATTAAGTCACGCACCCAAACGATCAAACGATGTCGTCGAAGGAGTTGCAGCAAACCATTTGTGCTCGCACTTGAATGAAGTCTCTGACGTGATTTACATAACCAACTGACGTCCCTGTTTTTATCAACTTCCGTGCAACCGTAGAGATGGAAATCCAATGCTCCTAAACTTGGCAGACACACCTGCAGATACTGTTCCCTCACAGAAACCGCTTCTGTAGGGAATGATGTAAATTCTAGGGCAACTAGATTTTCAACGGCCGGCCCTCTAATCCTTCACAGAGACCTAACATGGTTCCTCCTCCGGTGCGCACCCTACCAGACCGACTAATTTTTGTACTCTCCGGAGATTATTGCTCTGTAGCGGACCATTATAATTTAATTGGGTTGTCATTTTATAGAAAAGACAGCCGTTTTAATAAAGAAGTCAGTGGGATACAGTCAGGTTGAGAACGCGCCAACAGAAATAGTCCACACTGTCTCGTCTTATTCGTCCTGGAAATTTCACAACCCTTCAACACCAGGTCAATAATTTACCTTGAGAGCATAAAAGCTTGGTGCGCTGTGGTAAGAAAAAGAAGCAACTTCGGAAACACCCAAACTTGTCCATTGCAAGAAACTCACCCTAGCCCATAGTTCCATAACAATGACTAGATTTGAGGTGAGATCTCAGAACAATCATCTCAACGAGCTGATTAGCATCCGAACCGCCACTCAGTGACATGAGTGGTTGCACCCGTACCTAGACTACTTGTTAAAATACTCTAAAGTTTCACAATGAAAAGGTTCTCGTGGTTACCTCATTGGTGCGCCCCTAATTCAATTTCAATATTCTGCCTTATCGCGTGTATGTGATGACAGCAGTTCATCTGATTGAGGTGACCCAATGGAAGATTTTTTGTTTGATCAACATATCAAAGGTAGTTTAGCGTTTTCATGCATAACATTTCACGACAAAACACAACCACGTGGAGAAATATGTGTATGATTAACATCGGCCACTACCTCAGAGGTCGATACTTTGTAGGTAATACTCATTTGGCGCCTGAGTGCGTCCAGCCAAGCGCACCTTACCCTAGTCTGTTGCAATATTGTTAACAGTTGACATCCACTCCAAACTGAATGCACACTTTGGATACACTCAGTCTATCTTTCAGATAGCCTGATGATTTGAATCATTTTGTCATATTAATACTACTTCCACCCTGACACTGGTGTCGTAAGTCAGCTGTCTGTCTGTTACATGCAGTGATATGTTTATAATGTTAGACTGGACGCCGCTAGGTTGCTGTTAACATATGGACTCAGGCTGTCATTAGCTTCCGTCCATCCCGTAACCTGTGCTTTTCTACTGAATCCAAGAAAGTTACCCGCCAGAAGATGCTACCTCTAAAGCCTCACACGGTAGCCTTTCAGTACATCAGATTGTGTAAAAGCGTGACAGTAATCAGTGGGGTGCAATATTGCTGGTATCCCCCTCGCATATCGATCACCAAATCTCACAGTATGTTCAAAAACTGCAGTGGACAGCTTCAGTTAGCAAAATTATCTCTGAGTAAAAAGGTACGACAGATTCACAGTTGCAGATGCACGTGCCAGTACTAAAATGAAGAACAGGTGTACTGCAAATAATTACCTTCTCAAAAAATGTTTGATTAACACTCGTAACATCTAAAGGTCGACATTCTTCAAATTTCAGCTTAGCATTTGCATGCGAACAAACATTACAGACAACACTCATAGAAGAAAGTGCTGAGCGCCAATATACATCTCCGATAACGTGTGACCTCGTTACGATGAGGATTTCAACGCTGGTTCACAGTCTCATAGGGCAACTATGTTACCCACTATTCCCCCCGTCAGGTACGACCGACTTGTCATAAATCACAGCAACGGTGTTTTTAACCTCGATCGGTGACCTCATGATTGAGATTTGTCAGTCGACTTGAAATCGTATACTTCATTAAATTTCCAAGGTAACTTTTTGATGACTGGTAAGTTGGTGAGAATTTGGTAAGTACAACAGTTTTTAACAGACTACTACAGTTAGCGGTGGCATACTCAATCATGACAGCTCCCCGTTTGTTTGTTTCGTGGGTTTCTGAAACCGAATCAAACCGCCGTATAGTAGAATGTGTCTCGAATGTTCAAGTTGCATTCCACTACGGCCATGTAGATGATACAGGAGCAAGCCAAACGACGTCACGCTGAACCTATTTAGCAGGACTGGATGGCCTGAAGGAATGATTTGGGGAAATATGAACTATACGCGAGTGTTTCTTGTGTCCGGAGGTTCCGAGTATGACAGTCCAATTTAATCGATTGGCATTAGAGCTACTGTTCCAGGAAGCTAAGAACATGAGTATATATTAGATGGCACTTTAACGATCGAGCAATGCGGGCTTCAACCAACCTTGTGGAACACAGTGTGTGTGTGTGTGTGTCAAAACACAACCGGTTGACCGTTCGTGTAGGATACTTAGGTCGTGGCTAACGCGAAGTCAATGACGCAATTACACTTGGTTGTCTCACGAAAACGTGACCGGTGTTCAATGCAAGGACATGCATTGCGGATGAGTTCAAACAAAGACTAAACTAAAGTCTAGTGCCTCTTTTCAGCAGAGCTGCTTGGAAATTTTACGAAACTGCGAAAGTTTTAATTAGTTGTGAGCAATTTTCAAGTTGAGTTAATCAACCCTGGAACTATTCGACAACCTTCTTTATGTGGATTTTATGGGGCAGACAGATTGATCTGGTTAGTAAATTAAGGCGCAAAACATGTGTTAGGCACCTGATAAGCCAGTCACTTTTTTAGCAGGGGTTGTCGGTTCAATTTTACGGTCACTTCATTCGGAAGAGGGGCAAAGCCGACCAAAAACTGTGCTAGGTAACGGGTCATAAAGCAGCCCCAAACGTAGGCATGAGCGCACCACTCTGTGAGATCGCTTTGTTACATGGACTCAAGTGAACACGTCTGGGCCTAAAGACCCGTATTGAACCAAGACCGAACTCGTGGAAGTTGCTCCTGGCACACACATTCGCTTATCCAATGAAACGCGGAGCAAAATGTATCAGTTTTGCAACAGTGACTATGATAGCATGAAGGACATGGTAGAGGTAATTATTATCACCAAAGAGGGGGTAACCTCATAATAAGCACGGCGCTTTGTAACCTAGATGCGCAGGAGGAAAACGATATGAGTGCTATTTGTCTAACGTTTAAAGATGACTATTGATAGATGGCACAGTAAAACTTGGTGCACCAAAACATCCTTCTAAACGTAATCTCATTTTCTGCTTCTACAATTATATGTAACACCAACGTTTGTACCCTCAAGCAATGTGAGAGCTTGAATAAAGCTCTGTAGACTGATGATGGTAACAGCTTCGGGATATGCATGGCCGTAGGAACAGTTGTAATAATAATGATGATGATGATGATATATTTCCTGACGCATCTATGAGAAACGCGCTCAGATGAGCGTGATCAATGTACACATTATAAAGCCATACACATGAATGCATACCATAATTAATAATTGTACCATGAGCCGATCATGCGAACAGAGCAACAATACAGACATTATAGGAGAGAACAGTTCCAGTTTATGTGGAAGAATTTGAGACCCTTCAAAATTCTCGCACGTAAAACCGATGGAGCTGACAGCAAGTTTACAGACTCTGACACCAGTTACTAGAGGAGTTGGTCGATTTTTATGTGAACTCTTTACAATTACGTAGATTAAAGAAAGTGTGGGACCGAAAAGCATCAACGTCCTACCAGCTCAATCAGCTACTTCGTTCAATGGAGTTTAATAAGTGTGAAGAGAAAACAAGGAGCAGGCGAACGCAAAAGAT
Source organism: Paragonimus westermani (assembly GCA_008508345.1). Taxonomy (NCBI): domain Eukaryota; kingdom Metazoa; phylum Platyhelminthes; class Trematoda; order Plagiorchiida; family Troglotrematidae; genus Paragonimus; species Paragonimus westermani. The sequence continues at coordinate 160,153 of QNGE01000690.1, read as the reverse complement.
GAAATAAACTTGATAAAAACCTGGTTTACTGTGCTCCACCATATTATTCCATCGGCTGTGTGAGTGTAGGCGGGGTTATAACAGTCGGAATCATTATTGTCACTCAGCCGAGTTCACCGTTTTGAATCTTATCCACTGTGATGCTCTTATAAGCAGCCATGGTGGCACATGTTTAGCAACGACATACGTTCACTAGTCAAGTACTGGAAAACAGTGATAGTATGAAAATATTTTTCAAAGTGCTAACACATGCACTGACTTTAGGTAACTTCTAGAAAATCACTCACAGACGTAACTTTCAGGATTCGTGTTGTCGCTGTTGGTAGGCCCACCGTTGGTGCATTCAACCAGCTGCTCTTGACTTCTGAATGGCGGCTGTCTTAACAACCTGCTATCGACTTTTTCTTCTTCCGTCCCGTCGAACGCCTCATCGTACACACCAAACAGCTCGTCCTCACGAAGTGCGTCCGTTTGTCTTTTGGTCACGGATCCAGAGTCGTTAGAGTTAGGTTGTACTCCCAACGAACAGCTGCTAACTGCGTATGGCTGACAGTGAAAGAGAGCAGTTAATCCCAGTTAGTTCAAGAAGCAGATGGGTTGAAAATAATTTAGGGTCGTAGTGGTAAAAGTTGGCGGAGATCAATGGCAATTGAAATGTGCAGTCATTGAGTGACAAAACAACAGAGATCAGACTAATACGACCGTAACTGGTAGCTAACGAATATGAAATAGGTGATTTTTTTATACAGTGATACAGCGCAATTGCTTGTTTCACGAAGCGAAACGAGATCTGCTTTCAGCACGAAAAAGTTGATCTGAAGCCGACTGAATATTGCGTAGCAAAACAGGAAAAAATAATATTGCATTTCCGGTCCTCATAATACAACAGAGCAAGCGGAATTAGTTAGAGGTACACATGCACACAACTGCCGGATTGCAGATACAACTTCTATAAGCGGTATTAACCAACCCCTATCCCAGTATTTGATGGAAGGACCTACCAAGACGATTTAACGTAATAAATCAGTACTAGAGGGACAGATAATTCGGAGTCGAAACTCCGGACCCCAGTATTCTGAATTATTCCACAAATATCCCTGAAGGATCCCTGGTTAAACAGATGAACCACTGCGTCGGTTTGTCCAGACTAAAAGGTGGACCGGATACGCCAGAAACCAATAAAATTCTTTCTAGCTAGCAGCTATTCAAGGAACACATGGAATGGAAAGTACACTGGGTGATATATAGGTAGGTTAACAACCAAAATTTGATTGAAGGTTTGATCCAAAAACCACAGAATGTGTCTGCCGTCTTAGAACTGGGTTCAAAATGGTTGTGTATGAAAATTTCTTGCAAGCGTTCTAGATACTCGTCTATAGGTCACTAAGCACAAATGAGTTGTCACCTAAAACGCACCGGTACTTAAAGATGAATGTGTTTATCCTGCGCATTACAATATGTTATCATATCCGAGAACGGCTCCAACGACTGATGTGGCTGATCACGCTGTTTCCAAACCAGCAGACGTTACCTCCTTGATTTGATCGGCTAAACTATGTGAAAGTCCGTGTCTTCACCAGCTAACCATCTGGGGATATTTTTCAACCATCAATCATGATATTCTGATCGATTACGAAACTGAGACCAATCAGGAACTTAAAACATTTAGCTTCGTTGATGCTAGCTAATTCACGGGCATAATGATAGTCGGAGATTTCGAGCTAGTGTACACTTCCCACAAGGTTGAGCTGGGTCTCTAACTAACAATGTAAGGCGCACCGCATACGCGCGTTTAAACACGCCATTTAATCAACAACCGGACGTCTCTACAAGACTGAATGACGAAACTATGTGAACTTAACCAGCGCTTTCCGCATTCCCGTGGGAATAGTTGTTCACATATCTATTTACAATGTAATCAATAAAAACTTCTTTTTGGGACATGAAAAGATAGTATTCTTACGGCTCTGTGTGTGCCTGCTTTGTCGATCAATAGCATTCTTGTGACAAACAACGGCTGGTAAAGTTTAGCTTACGATTGTCGATTGCTTTAGAAAACAAGTTCGTCTTTACTGAACAGTGTTCGAATGCCAGCAACGTAATATTCTGCCGATGCATGCTGCTGGGTCTGTTCAGTACGCAAGTACGATATCTAAGGTAAATATCATGAGATATTTTGATTGCTTCTGCGTAAACAATTGGAATACGATGCACCTACAAACTGCAAAATGGGAAAGAGACTGTTAAACGATAATCTTGTCACGGACGACTGCTCCCGGCAACCCGAAGAACCTGTCCAGCAGATTTACCGGTAGACTGAAAATGCTTTTTTAGAAAGTAAACTGGTAGTTTGGAGTATCAAGAAAATTTCAATCATCTCTGGTCCTTCTGAATGTCAGTATGTATGTTCTTGCACATTACGTGTAAAAGTTGCTATTTTTTCAGTCGACCGCGATCCACTTTCTAATGATCAAAAACCGATTTGCGGCCCTCCAACTTCTTATTGATGAGATGCTACCGATAAGTAGTTTGACAGACATGTTGATTTGGAACGGAGCCAACCGTGAAAACTCTAGGCTTCGGCTGGACTCAAACCAGCGGCCAGAGCAAACTGTCCAAAGAGAATTTCAATGCTCAGCATCGGCGTTGGCGAAGTGTTTACGAAGTCTTGCCACCCTTCCGAATGACGGAATGGATTTCATATAAAACAGTGAACTGATTGTGTAGATGAGTCCAAATGTGTAATTTACCGGACAGACATTTGATTGTATTTTAAATACTCGGGTGCTGTTTTATACCGCAACCATGTTCAGGTAGCAGCGGGTTGCTTATCATGATACAACGACGACATTTTTTCGGCACACGCCCCACGGTTTTATCCAAACATTATGCTTCATTAACTGATGCATCGCTACGTGTGTTCTCTCATGCTGATTGTAATCTTAACTTTTAATTTCCTTTGTGCTCCTTGAGGATTATGTTGTACAGTTTGTGAGACGACTCAACCACGTGTCCAAATATTTAGACTCTTTTTTCTGGTGACACAGCTGCCGGAGAACTAATCCCATTGAGCTCTTTTTCCGTGGATCACGTTGACCACTTCCACGTCTTGCTAAGACCTCAAATGTGAACCATCGCTTGTACGTATGACACCATACAACACTTTGATAATTCTCTACTCTATAAGTTTATAAACCCAGCACCGTTCATTTTTGAAGATGTTTCATCGCAGACTTTCTCGCTAGACCTACACATAAGCTCGGTGTGTACACTTTTGCCGCTAAATATAGAACCTTGGAAGGTGTAACGTTTTAATAAATTCCACAGGACCGGTAAGCAACATATCAAAGTGTAACAGACGGTTTACCTGTTCACCCACACAATTTGTAGAACAGTTAGGGCGAAGTACACTTAACGTGCGCTCAGTACTGAAAACAGTTGGTAATGGAGTCCAGGATAGGCAGAATTTCGTTTACCTAAAATTCTTACACTGTCGTCAGGTTTATTCCATCTTTTGTTTTCTCTTCGAGCTTAGTTGTGAAACGACATACTCAAGTGGCTGAGGAATCTGTTCTCCGTTACGTCATCAATCTGCCCATACGACTTTTATCTAGTAAAATACCTCAAATTGTGTGAACTTAGAAATAGCAGGTGCTTGAAAAATATGTAAGCAGATGATGATGGATATGATGGAGGAGCTGGTGACCGGTCGTTGCTCTGAATCCGAAACTCCGTTCTGTATATTAATGCATAACTAAAAATTTCATTTATCAAAGTGTGGTGTTGTGGTCATGATTGGCATTGGCCGCCAGCCACTTTGTGTACTGATGAGGCCACCAATGGCGCTGAATTTTCCCTGGTAGGGATCACCCAGGCACATTTGACTTGAGTTGTTCCAACCCAGTTTGCCTTAATTTCAAAGTGTTTGTGTTAGGAAGCCGGTATATTTTCATCTGTGGGTTTAAAATACATGGTGTGATTGATGCATTCATCAAGTATAAAAAACAGTAAACGTAGTTGGAAAGGGACAGTTATTACATATATTGATAGCAAGCAACGGAGGTGCTTGAGAGCCGTGCACCTTTGTATGGTGAATAATCACATGCTCACGCAAACCCTACAACTTCGAAAATTCACCAGTACTTCTAAAAGGTCTAAACAAGCTCTTAAGCTCGTTTGTATTGCAGCGGTGCGTTGCTTGCTCGGTGTGTTTCTCGTGCCGACCACAGTCAGTCTGTTAACGTGGTGAATAAGTGAAAACAACCCCGTCATTGAGTAAGTGGGCAGTAAAAATAGTCTATTTTTCCCATGCCCCACGCCCGCCAAAAGTGCGAACCAGCAATATGACGTTTATACAGTTCGTGGGACAAAATATCCACATTAAGTTTATCTGCTATCTGGTATATATAGCTTCATTAGTTCTAGTTGCTCGATTTCAGAAGTTCATGGCAAGAAATGTTGGACTACTAAATGGAAAGTAGTGTTTGTTGTAAAAACCTTAGCTGGGCTATATGCATAAACAAGGTTTCGAATTGCCGTCTTTCATCATCCTATATGTGAGTTCACAACGAGAATGAACTGACCGTGGACAGCACGTTAACACATAATTCTTAACTGCCCGCAGACGGACTTTGATTTTATGAAAGGAGGTGTTCAATCACTCAACAGAAGTCAACAAGATGATTAAAACAGACTGAATATTTACCCTCAGCTGGTGTGAGTAGACCTTTCACATGGCGAGCTGAGACGAACTGTACACTTTCCAAATCGCTTCGAGAAAGCGTAAACAAAAAATTGTGAGTCTGTCATAAGGAAACATGCTTGTCCACTCACGCTTATCTGAACATCGTCTGACAGTGTACTCTGCTTCACTTCATTAGAGTTCAGGACGGTAAACTTGGAGGGATGCAAGCGCAGTCGACGTTCTGGTACTGGCGGTGGATGCAGATCGGGTTCATTCTTGTGATTCGGTTTTTGCGGTCTACCACCCAGTTTTGCTCGCTCGTCCGTCACACAGTGACTGTTCATCATCCACAACCAGAGCAACCGTTGAAATTCCGTAGTCTTTTCTCTACGGTCTACTACATGTAGTTCACCATTTCCAGGGATCCTCGAACCGACCGGTGTTTGTTCCAAACTGGACACCGTACGACGCCTAAAGGCAGAAGTATCTTTCCTCGATGCCTTTCCGTTTGGTTCCCCGGTAAGCTTGATCAAATCTGAAATGTACTCACCCAAGGGGGCCGTATCCCATGGAGTACAGAACACGGTACTCGCTCTACTACTGGTCGACGGGGAAGGATTGATTGTATCTGTAGTTAAATCGATCTTCTCACGTTCCTCCGGTCGCACTCTGGTTGGTTCTATGGTTCGTCGAGCACGGGGTACAGGAGATTCAAGGCTGATAGAAGTCGAAAATGAGTTTCGCGGTGCTGGTAACGGGGCCGGTGATTCTGGGATGACTTGATGTGAAATTGGAGAGTACATGGAAGTCAGGTATCCATCACTTCATATGCATGTAATTCTGTAATTCACTAAAACCACTACGGATTTTAAGGTAACGGGCTAATCGCTGACTTGATAACGAGCGCATCCTATCTGCTCACATTTACTTCTGTTTAAAAAAGACGGTACATTTTTACCGGTAATATTTATGAAAGCCTCTCATGAGGACGCGAAGAAATAGGGAACACGGAATAACCAATGTAATATGGCTGCACTAAGTCCTTATTTGCGTGCACAATGTAGCTGTCAAGTGTCAGTCGTGGAGACAATTATAATAAACCGAACAGGTTTCCGACGGTTCGAACTTTAAACGTATGTATACGGGATATGAAACTAGGATGACTTGTTGAACAACGGAACAAGAGGGCTGTTAGTAGCATTAAACTTTTTCTTAGATTTTCCCAGTTCTAAGTGAAATAGAGTAAGATTTTTTGATAAGGAACATGAAATTTGGCATCGTGCAAACAGCCGGTCTCGTTGATCACCAGCGAAGATGTGGATGAGTGTTTCGACTTAGTTAGGTCTCTCCAGCGTCAAGCAAACCGAATAATTGAATCCACTACATGTAAAAAGGCGCAGAATAATAGTATAATGGCGTCATTTTGACCATGGGTTCCTGATAGTTAGAGATGCAGGAATGTATGTGGTCTAGTGAATGATTGCCTAAAATATCATTTTCATAACTGCATTTCGGTCGTGGTTTCTACTTCTCGAACTGAACGAAGCTGGCAAAACTCAGCTGGGTCGAAGTAGCTACTTATCACATCTCTGCTGGTCGTTGAGACAGTCTGCTTGTAGACTTTTCGCGAACCCTTCTGGGAGTCTGCAGACGCTTGGCTATCTACATGCCAATAATAAATAATTACTGATATAAACTGAACAGCATTCACAACTGAGCATAGCTGTCACATTCCCGTAGACTTATCAGTCAGCATCTTTTGAAAAGAAGAACTGGACTCGAGCTTCGCTCTTTTTAAAGCTCGTTGGTAGTACACAGTTTTGCCACGTCTAGGCTAAAAACTGCGAACACGCTTTCATGAAACAACTGTGTTGACCAGTGCGCCAGTGACCTAACATTAGGTAATATTGTGACTGGCCGTTTGCATGTGATGCTTCACTCGTGCCCAATTTGAGGACACTTGCACAGTGATCAACACAGCTGCCTGATGAAAGCATGTCCAGATTTCTAATCCCGGCCGTGGTAAGGATATACACTACTGAAGAGCTTTAACAAGAACGAAACTTGAGTCCTGTTCTTCTTTTCGAAAGAGGCTGACTGATAAGTCTACGGGAATGTGAGAGCTATGATCAGTTGTGATTGATGTTCAGTTTAAATAAATCCAAAATCCCGTACCATTAATCAGAAATGAGGAAAGTAAACGCAATAGTTATGAAAAGTAATCCGGTGTCGTTTGTACCGAGATTCGCCTTCACAGGAAGGCCATGGGCGTCTCCGATGTCCGGCTGTTACCAACTTGACTATTATTGTCCTAACACAGTCATGCCACCTAAAGAGCTCAAAACAACGCAAAAATCCTCAAAGTTCAATTTTTTATGAACGTTAAATAATATAAGATTCGTGCGTTAACCTTAGTTGCGATATAATTCTTGTTTAGCGTGAATAATCGGTGTAGTCATCCATTAACACAACTACACTGGACGTAAATGGTGTACAGATTGAAAGTCAGTGAATAAGTAGGGAAGTGCGGAATTTCCCCCCAAAGACCGTGAGTTTGAAACATCTGGTTCTTCAACCATACAAAAGCAAAGGCCTCTTTTATGTAAGGAACACAAATGTGTATACTTCTCAGTTCCCACTAACAATGTCTTTGATCAACATATTACTTCGAAGTCAGCTATGTAAAGGTAAAGACTGACCTTGGTTGTCTGACGGTCTATCCCCATTCCACATAGATTCTGGACAGCCGACTTCTGATCTAGTAGTTTTGAAATCGTAGGGTGCGTGTTGCACTGGAAAGTTCAATTCGATGGGACTGATTTGTACTGACTGCGCCGCGTCGGATTTGTCTGGTTGGATGGGGCATTTATCTGCAGCGAAATACATCTCAGCTGTTGCATCTTGTGCCGGTGGTGATGAGGCAGGTCTTAGCACTTCCTGCGCTGCTTGATCAATACTTCCGCCTTTGTTGACTTGACTGAGATGGGAGTTCACAGGGGAGATTGTTTCAATCGCCTTCGAATGGGAAGCCTACACGTGAAACAAACATTACAACGGAGAACAGGTTGAAGAAAAATATAATCTTGGCGATACATTAGCTATCCAACGGAAAATAGCTACTCGAGGACGATATCTGCTGCTAATTTGCGTGTTTATTAGGTACAGTTGTATAACCACTTGGAAACAAACAGACCTGAGCACTCGTAGTCGTCTCAATATTACTTTGCACTGCTGAAACCTACGGGCTTCAATTGGACCATACATTGCCGAAAATTGATTGTTGGAATATCTAATCCACAAATGAAATAATAAATCGGCTCGACCAACAGTGCTTGTTGACAAAACTGTTCAACAGCACAACAGATCAACGTGGTAACGAGAATCCGTGCTTGAGAGCTGCAGTCATCTTGCAGATAATCGACTGGACTAGGGCAACAGATTTAAAGACAACAGATTTCACTAATTATATTCATTGCCCCTGAAGCATCTTACTGGCAACGTTCTGTAAACGAATGCTGTGTGTTCCACAAATACATGAGACACACTTGTATTGGCTATCACCGATGAAATTATGTTGCCATTATCTCACATCCTCTTGCAATTCTGGGGTATTCCTATTGGTTCGTTTTACTCTTAGTACGGTCAACCTGAAAGTGTTCGTCTGACTGGGATCAGTAGCCATAAATGTGTATTAGAATACCAACAGGCATGTCCTGACAGTCGAATACAAACATATCAGTTTTGATTCAGAGTGAACCAACCCTGAAGATAGCTCATCTCTTGTCCTCATCGCAAGATGGATGGGACGCCGTTTTAGCTCAGGTCCGATCAATAATAAGCTACCCCACTATGACAGTCGACTTCCGCGAAACTGTTGGTCATGTGGCCTCATCGGACAAGGGTTGCAAAATCGGGTCACGGCCGCAGTAAACCATAATCCGTCTATTTCCAACTGCTGAGTCCTAACAAACATAGCACACGTTTTATCATACAAAAGTACGAGCGACCGAGTCAAAGGATATGTCTGGAGAACACCGGTGTTAAGACAAAACTAGGATGCTGGCTACTTTGCCAATCAAGCCAATGTGGACAGGAGAGGATTTTACAACGGTTGATCTCACGAAAAATCTCCCAGTTCAACTTTAAAAGGATAAACTTTCTTCTGTGTCACGGATTCCCGGAGCACAATATCTCAGCATGAAATTCTTTGATGAGGTTTTATGTCTGCCTATCTAGCGGTATTTTCATGTATTGGCCTGTGTAATCTAGCAGTGGACAGACAGACCATGGTAAAATTATATGAAGTTTGTTGAATTTGCGTACATCTTGGTGGCATACAAGCCAGCGTAGCCCTAAACCTTATCTTCACTACTGCATATGGATAAGGTACATGTTAGCGCATAACACGAAAAAGTCCAGACTTCAAATAATTTTACGCGCCCTTCTTCGCAGCGACCGTTGTGTCAAGTAAGATTCCAGTCCCATTCAGACAGATTCTCATCCGTGGTGTTTCAGACACCGTGTTCTTGTACGAGGGCAGGTTGAGCATAGTTATGACGGACGAACTAAACCACTTTCATCACAAATTAGGTGAAATAGACTCAGTCGACTCATTATTATGGTTGGGGTGCGGCCTGACAGATACAGCAAAAGCAGTCACCTATCTCATATGCGCAGGTGGCTGTCTATGTTACTTACAGAATTAAATGTGCTTCCTTAAGAAGTCTCACATAGACTGATAGGACATCATAATCTAGCTAATCCTGAGAAAGCTCTCAGTATCGTTAACATACTGTCCTGACTTGTAGAAGCTGAAAACCACGAAAAAATGACATCTGTCCAAGAATCTGGTTATATATGCGTTAGCCGAATTACTGCCTATCCTAAATTATTTGGAGGGATGCTAAGGTGGTGGGTGTTTTATCACCAAGCGAAAGCCGATGACACTTAAGATGTCATGCTCAGATGAGGCAGTATGTTTACAACCTAGTGACTGTTCATCAAGTGAGGCGAAAGTGGCTAAGAAAAGGCTGGTCTAAGACTTAACTCCACCATGATCTGATGCTGACCATGGTTGATATCATGGCTTACAGCCCTGTAATCGTGCGCTGACAAACATCGGTTAGCTTTGATGCATTTTTTCATTTCTTCTCTTCATTTCATTTTTACGTCTCTGACAGAAGTTCGGCCAACGGTTCGCCGTAGGACACAGAGTTACCAGTCCGCAGCCGGAAAATATTCCATTTACTGGGGTGGGATAACAATGGACTACTGAAATCACAACAAGCTGATCATTTTAAGCAAGTGAGTCGCTGGAGAACTAGTGAGACAAGGATGGAAGCGCTGGAAACATCTAATGTGTAAGTTGGTTGAAACAAGATATATGCGTGCGGTCTGTTTCTTAGTCTTTAACTGGATCAACTCGACAAGCAAACCAAAGCCTACAAGTATTTGATTTATGGTCCGGTGGATAAAGGCTTTATGGGAATAACTCTGCTACTTTTTTGGCGCTTATACACTAACCGTATGCCATAGATCCTACTGAAGGTCAGTATTACTGCTGCCTCTTCGCTACAGTCCGCTTGATGCCAGCACAGGGCACTAATTTCCACATACCAATTGGACTTGACGCCATAGAACAATTGAATGACTTTGGCCCCCATGGTATTTACGAAGTCAGTCCGGCTGGCTTCCGCCTGCTCTATTTGTAAGTCTTCCATAATCTGATAGCCGCGAGTGCCAAGTTTAGACTGTGTGGGAGGACATCTTTACCCTACAGACCCCAAGGATCGAACGTTGCCAATAGCCGGATTGCATGAACTTACATCCAAGCTAAACTACGGCTTGACGTGATACAACGACCCGCACATCTGGATGACCTACTGGGCTAAAATGTACAGTGCGATGATCATACCGACACGGTTATGAATGTCGGTAGGCTAAAGGGTATGATGTACTGTATTCCGCTTGTCCTTCAGGGCTAGGGTAGGAAAAAGGCTGGTATCTTTTTCCTAAAATAGTGGTGCCAGTCCTGGTGCGCCGTCGTCTACCCGTTGCCATTGGCTATAGGTTATTTTCAATTACTTCGGTTAGGAACCTTAATCATTAGGTGTGTAGGTTTGAACTCCTGGGCAGTGTCCTAGCCCACAAACAGCCATAATTAATCAAAACACCAATAATTCGTTGTTGCATCGACCGCCTGGCGTTCCCCAATCTTTCGCGTACAACAGAATGGACAGGCGAAAGCGTGCTGCTGATGAACTTTCTTCTAAACTTAGAGCCAAATATCTTTGGCCCCTCCCGAACCCCCGTTCTCGCAGCTACTCAACACATACTACAAAAGGTACAGCTGATCATAGTCACTCTGTTCCGACGGATCCAATCTTCCATCACATTCTCCCATCTTCAGCATCCATGCTTAGATTTAGACCATGTGTTGGTAAGTTTTGGTCGTTTTCAGTTGTGATGGACAACGACCGCACTGACTGCAACTGTTAGCTGTCGAGAAACTGACGAGGTCGTCAGCAGAGAACGTGCATCGAGCTGGCCTAAGACACAAGCTTAGAAGTGCTAACTCCAACGATTACAACAACCGCTTGATCCGAACCCCACAGGCAATTTCTGAGGAAGCTCCTGTTTTAGGAGTGAAACGTTATTAGTAAGACAACTTACCAATTACTCGCGGATTTTTTTAAAATGGAAAACGCTTTCGCTCCAATGCTAACCAGCAGACTTTTCAGTTTATCCATACTACTGATCCACAATGTCCGTACGCCAATGAAGCTTCCGGCAGTGAATGAAGCACATTCATACATAATTAGTCCGGAAAGTTAGACAGCTAAGAAGAATCTTTTGAGGTTTAATTTGGCTGGCCTACTGCTTCTATCGTACTATCAACCAGAACGGCAATGTGAGGCCGAGATCAGTGGGGTTTGGGAGTGCTTGTTAAAAGTGAGTCCGGTAATTGCGGTTCGTCGATCAAACTCAACAGGACTGATGACCCAGATGATCTTTTAATGATACTTTTTAAAGAAGGCTGGCGGCGTTAGTAGATGTCTTGGCTCAGTTGTTTCAACTTGTGTGGACGACGGGAAACATCTCGGTGGCTGCTCCCGTGTTCAAGAAAGAGACCACGAACTCTTGCGAAAACAACAAACGGTCGTCTTGAGCTCATTCCTCACCAGGGTTCTTACATCCACTATGTCTCGTCGACTCGTCGCAACTCTGAAGTTAGGGAATAACAAATAGGGTATTGTTCTGAACGAGAACACACTGTTTAACTTTTCACTTTTTATACCAAATTATGGACCAGCGTCACGCCTACCGCCGGCCAATGATTTCTGTTGGTTTCAGCTGTAAAGATGTTCTCATACGATCAGCATCTTTAGAGTGGCTTGAAAGTTTATTCCTACTGATCAGCTCAGGTTTGAGTTTACAGCAAACTGTCTCATAGATGCAAGACTGGAAGTGGCTTACGTCAAAGTTGCCCACTTTCGCCAATTTTCTTCGCGTTTTTTGCAAACCAAATAACAGACGTCTGTCTGCGTCACGTCTTATATACTACTTTGAACCCATTACCTCGTGGAAAACTGGCCAACCTTGATTATGCTACTGAAAAAGCGCTGCTGTTTACTAATGTTCAAGCAGCTGTTACAATTTCGCGTCCTGCCGTCTATTTCAGAATGCGTTTGCAGTCTCAAAAGTATAGGGCTTTCACAGAATTGTTGTGATTAGTTATATTTAATGTTGGATAATAACGTTACGGAGGTTTTCGACCTGAGTTTTCAAGTGGAAAGTTGCATCTGCAACGATGGTGGTACAATGAGTGAACTAAGTACTGGTATCTCCAAGGGTAGGACGGTATCTGCTAATCAAGGACTTCTCTGGAGTCAGAGAGGCAACTCTCTTAGTCTTGAAGACAGTGCATACAACGCGACTATGACGGCTATGTTAATTTACGGCCTCCAAACATGTCCGCCCAAAGTAAACGGCATGACAAGTCTGCGTTCAATCGCTCGCATCGGGTGGAACCAACAGGCAACCAAATAAGAAGCTAGAAAGCGGGTAGCTGACTGCTGTTGTCAAGAGAGTTTCTTAGTTCAGCTTTTAAGTGTGCACAGAATTTAGTGTATTAAAGACTCCAGCTAGTCGTCTGTCTTGCTAAACACGTTTTGAGATGTAGACGAATGAACAATGAACTCCCTCCTCACTTGCAGTAAAATCCGCCTCTCGATCTGGGGTCCTGCCGACTCATACCATCGGTGGCTGGGGCCTCGGAAAGATGACGGTTAATGAGGCTCACTGGAGTGAATGCAGTTGTTGTTCGGCATAGCTGTTCGTGAAATAAGTATACTTAGTTGGGCGGGGCAGTGAAAGCCACACAAAGACTAGCTGTCCTGACAATGTGAACAAACGTTTAACTAAAGCTCGGCCGTTTGTTTGACAGGAACAGACATGTTAATGCCAAAAGTCTGTGTATAGACAGTTGTCTTCAATGATTAGGTCTCCTCTCTTCACCTTTTTCTGTCTCCTAGTTAAATCCTGCTCATCTCCCTTAGGTTATATGAGAGTTAAACATCAACGCGAACTATTTATATATTGCTATGCTCGGCACTAATGATAACGATGATCAGTAGGGCAATTTTTAAGCAGGCATGGCATGAATGCATTGGGTTGAGAAATGTATCACGTAGCATAGTTCCCTCAAGGATGGTAGCAATTTTGCAACCTAAAATTTCAGTGAACATTTCTGTTGAAGGGAACTGAAAATTGTGCTGTCAACACACTGGCTGTCGGCACTCGGACTATGTGAATTGTTTCAGTTATCAAAACACTGTGGTTTCTATCGTGGAAGAAGCAAAAAGCAAGATATTTGACTTTTTGGTGACCCGCAGAGTACCGGAATTATGAGAACAACCTTAAAATCACATCTTAAAGGTTGCCGGCGGACGAAACGCAATGAGCTGGTACAAGGCTAGGTGGCCATTCAACTTCATAAAACTTGTCGGAACCCAGTCACGTAAATACCGGATTCGTCAAGTTAAAAATGCAAAGGCATTGCTTGATGGCCTCTTTAGGATACGGTGCATACAAGTGGTCAGAACAGAATGTTCCAGGAGTGAACGCTTTCTTTTCTGCATGTGATACCCATTTTATCTCTGACATAGTATTCAACAAAAATAAGCTTGGTGTCACCCAAGATTTGCCATAAACGCTGACTCTCATCTGACAACTCTGAAAGAGGTGGGTAGCTGATGAAAATGAACCCGGAAAGAAACAAAAGAAAACTGCCGGAACAAGAAATCCACAAAACGGTTCTTGGCTTTTAGAAACAGGGATGTTTAACAAAACTTCAAAGACGCCTAGTCATGCTGCTGTGAAGAAGAGTTAACAAAAGAAAGCAATTACTGAGCAGCCAAAACGGCATCATTTGGATGGTAAACGGGTGGAGAGTGAAGCCAAATATACCTCAGCACAGATGTCTGCGGCTTAGTCACGGCGCTGCCGATTTGGTGGATCCCGAAAATCAAGTATGGCAGGGGGAGTTTCAAAACGCAATCATCCGCTGTATGGTCTGTCTGTAGACAAGGGAGTTCAACTCAATGAGGCTGAGTGGACTGTATTGGGCAAGCTAGGTCGTCCAGATAATTTTACCAGGCTCATCAACATCCCGCATCTAAATATGGAAACAACTATGCTATCGACTGAATATAGCTCCAACAAGTTTCTGATGTCACCTGTCTGCAAAAGAACTCTAACTTAGACTCAGCTGTGGTGGGTTTGTATTGGATTACAATACTTTTGAACCTAAGGGACGATGTTCAGTTGGAGTGTTCATCAAACATCATCTGTTAAATATATTATACCTCGGGACAAGAGACCTGCTACAATATTCCATCATCTGTGTGTTGCTGTTCACAGAAGCCCACGTGATAGCTGAGTACATCGATATCTCTAACCGTAGTACGTTAATCAAAAATGGATACCTACACAAAAAATGGTCTACTGTTCTCACTCTTCTCCGGGCAGATGCACAACTACGTCCCGAACTCTTACAAACAAGCTGCTTCTAAAACCTGCTCAAACTCCTGGTAACTAAGCGGCGACCTATCTACAGATCCATATTTTGAAACATCACGTGACCATGCTAGACCTATTTCCGGGACTTTTAGAAGACGCGTACAAACGTTAGCCTGAAGAAGGAAACGAAGTCACTCTTCTGAACTGTAGTGATTTTGCCAACACACAAGAAAAACTGAAACATATGAAAGATATTCTAACCAAACACGTTTCTTGGTCTTTAGAGCGTACGACGTAACCAGGTATCAAGTGGTAAAATATAACTTAAAACACCAAAGTACTTCGCCAAGAAAGTAATAATGAAATTGGTGCTACGATGGATTTCAGTTAGTTTCGGCAAACGCCACACGTGTGCAGGGCAAGAAACGAGTAACTTCCGAAACAGCTATGGTAAAGGTGTCTTAAATCAATGAAACGAAATTGTGATCACCATACGATGCGCCACGCAAATGTTGTTTGAGAGTTTTTCTACTCACAACATGGAAAAGTGGTCGAAGTTGGATGTCACGAAGAATGCAACCCATGTAGGCATCTGAATTTTCAAGTGATCAATCTCAGACGTTTAATCACTTGCGCAGTACGCACGAAAAAGATGGGCATTGTTGAATGCAGTGGCGTTTAGCACTGCGGCAAGCGCGACAGAAGATGTGCAGGTCGTTTTGAAATGGCCAGTTGTCGACACACTCACTGTGAACCGTCGACGAAGCGACGTGGTCGAGATAATTACGTACTCTCTCTTTATGTATCAGGGACGAGATTGCGTCATAGTTAGTCTGTTCTATAACTTACCTTGGATCAATTTCTACTTAAAGTCCTCCCGGCCTATTCTGCTGGAATTTTAAATTACTGCATTTAACTCATAGGTAAGGACTGTGCTTACGTCAACGTTTACAACTGAATGTCATCCGTAGTTCGCGTCATTTATGATAGCTCATGGCGCAAATTACCCTTAGTTTAAGTCAGGGCATAGAGAGCGACAGTTCGTATGGTAACAGGCTGGAATGTAAGTGTACTTCTTGAGTGGAAGGGCGTGCTACCTTGAAGAAAGGTTTCACTGAGTTCAACTACCAGATAGGGAACAGCTACTTGACCAATTAATGTGGACTCATTAAAAGGCAGAGGAAAATCTAAGCACTAAAAGCTCGAGCAAATGGACCTCCCGAATGGAGCATCTACCGAGACGTGCGTAATAATTATCCGAGTGACCCCACAGCACTTGTGTTTTAATCACAGTTTGACAAAATACTCTGCAATAGCCTCGAAGTCGTAGCGTCGAAAGCGTTGAATAATAGCTGACGATACTGGACCTTCTGAATTATGATCGTATTGTCCCGTGTGTTAACTAACACTGTACATCGTTAGACAAAAATGGACAGGTGGCGTTATCCCAACATAAAAAGAGCACGATTCGCATACTGGCAAACCTACTCATCCAGAGTGAATTTATCCATGTTGTCTGCGTTTTCTTGGCGCTGACCAACGGAATACAGCACATCCATACAAGTATCTTTTCACTAGACCGGACCCTTCGTCCGGTGGATAAGGGTGCATCTTGAGGCTCTCAGATCCTCGATTCAATAGGTGTATGGACATTCTCACACTGCAAGGTAGTGTGAATCAGCCTATGTAAACGCTTCTGTTTAGTGAAGTGCCAGTAGTGAGTTGTTCTTTCTGGATCACATCATCTCTAGTTTCAGCTTCAGAAACATTTAATATCCGTAATGTCCATCCACCTCAGTGTGACTGTTTTTTGCCCGAATAATCTACCAGAGTTTAAGGGGCTTTAAGCTGAAAACATGGTCACTTTTTTCAGGGCGACTTCAGACTGACTGTATATTCCCTTTTTCATCCACGTGTATGATACTCATTCCGGCAGAGTAGTGCCAGTGACGATGAGCTCGCGCAAAAATTGTTTAACCTAAGGGTGAATGACATCTAGCAAAAACCACCTAGATAAACAACAGCAGCAAACCGGTGTGCGCCTAAAAACGCATTGAATTTTGACCTAGAATGCCTTTCAAACTTCGGATCCGATTAGGCTAATTCACACTGGATGGCCGCGCCTACTTTTTTGTTTAACATGTGCCCCACTTCAAATGTGTTTCCGCGTCATTTTCACGAGTCTCGGTATCAGCGTAAGATGATCTAAAGGATTTCCCTGGTACCCATTTATCAAATTCTTCACGGGCATTCAAGGCATATCTTTCACACCAACAGAATGAGGCAGAGAGTGAAGAAAGTGTAATAGAGAGGCAACAGCGTATGGGGAACTGCAGTGACAGGCGTCCTAATCGAGCAGGATCAGCAAACACTCATTGGGCCTGGTTATGTTCGCGGAGACAGGGTGTTTTTCCGATATGGATTACATTTCCATTTGTCGTCCCAGTGTGTTATGGAATCGTGGTCAATTGTTGCTTGTCGGCTCCACTAACTCAGAAGACCAGTTAGGTCAAAACTTCCCAAAAGGTTGAGGTATGGTTCATGTGGATACACGCTACGCTTTACTGCATCGCTGTGTTCCTTTTGAACGATTCTTGAGATACAAAATGACATTAGTGAACTCCTTTGGATCGTCATGTTAAACTGATACTAAGTCAGTTAAAAGTGATACCGGGACACGTGTTTAGATTGAAGGCCAAAAATCGCACCGCCTATTTTTTCAAAGGGTATAAAACGTTCAAAACAAGTGACAGGCCGAGCAACGTATGTCAGACCAGGGAAACGTTAATAAGTAATGAAATCATTGGCGACTGAAGCGGTTCTATTGAGTCATATACCTATACTGACCGTAGCCATGAAATTATACCAAAGTATATGTTATCAATACAGTATAAATATGACATATAAGACAAAAGAGGAGACACATCTGGAAAAACACTGGGGTTAGTCTAGACTCAAAACAGTGACAAGAACTGAAAGATTGGAGACGAAAAGCGTTCTATAGGCTGTGCTATGAAGTCATGTCGAAAGCTTATCTGGGCTCATTTACCCATCCGTTCCACTGTCATTCGAAATCTGTCACATAATCCAGAAGAGTGACTGCCCAAAAAACTGTTTAAAGCTCTTCCAGCTGGAATCCTTCAACATCAACACTGGGTACTGAACCTATGTTATAGACAAGTAGTTTAGCAGATTTGTTACTTGAAGATTGAATCAACTGCAAAAAAGTAAACGATGCAACATGGTATAAATATGCATGCACATATACATACATATCGGTCCGGTATTGATGAGTACCTCATGTATACGTTATGTACAAATTCGGTGTTAATACGATGTACTTAAGATTTACTATTATATGTATATATTCCATACACAATTCCTATCTTACATACGAAACACGCATTATACCGTACATATCACATTACTATTTCATCACGTTATATTACAACCAAATATTGCTGGAGTGGTATGCATCCGTACATCACATCTCATATTCTCAGTATGTTTCAGGGAATAAAATCAAACAAGCCAATAGGTTCACTCAAAAAGACAGTAAACCTCTCGTTAGTTAAATTTTCGCTCCTGACCCTACTGCAAAAGTATAGCCGGTATACTCTGGTTAACCAAATAAAACACGCATTCTGAAACTTTAACTGAATACACCCCAAGTGCAAAGTTGCGCAATATACGTACACATGTCGGCTAGTCTGATAGTGTTACGCAACGGATGTGTTAGAGGGGCTTCACCATGAAACAAGTGAACAATGTACTGACTAACCTCGATTTCTAACTTCATCGAAACTCCTTTCATACCACCTGTTGAATGTTTCCAAGCTGCCGAATCCTCTATTAAGACGGCGTGGCGGAAACCAGTATCGGCGGTGGCATCGATTTTCGTTGGGGTATCCCGATGCTGTTCCTGGGACGCCAGGGCGCGACGCAATTTGCGTCGTCCAGCTACATGGCCCCGTTCATTGTTTGTAGTTGTATGTGATCTGCCCACGGTTTCCTGTCTACTTGCAGACCAGTCGTTAACATTCGTGCAACACGACGACTGAGTGATTGTTTCAGTGTCACACACCGGCTTTGTCGAGTGGCCGCCCTTGTCTGATATAATTTCGTAATCATCACTGGAATAAATAGCAGCTTCCATGACGAACACACGTCCAACCGTTTTTGGAGTTGGCAGTTTGAGTATGGGTTCTGCTAAGGGTTGAACTCTGTGATAAAATGTATTTAGAATGCGGTTCAGTGATAAAAAAAGCATGTACCCATTACTTTAGACTTGTTATTAGGCTTGGTCACATTTCATCAGAGTAGCCGAGCTTCGTCCCTTGCCTCGTTATTGTTTACACCTAGCTAAACACGTTCAAGTATAACCACTTCTGAACTAACTGATTACACCGGTTAACTTGAAACTTTTAGAAAACCGTTGATCATGCTGCTGATCAAGATGGAAAAGGAAGGACTTAAAGTATACTCACTTTTAGGTCCGACAATTTTCTGTAGGTTGTAATAGATAGCACAGTGTGCCGCCTTAATTTGAGCGCCACTGCAATGTGTACCATCACGGACCTCACATTCAATGTGCGTGCAAACGCAAATCGTGAAACGTGATTGGTTTGATCATAAACAGATCGATAAGAATGCGCTGGTGTGCGTGTGACTAGTGTCTACGCAAGTGCCAACATCTACAAGTGCACGCTTCCTCGGGTCACGTGACCATTTGCCCTACCACTTGGTGCTTAATCAAGTAACTTGTAGTGAAATTTTCGCTTATCATCTGCATGCTATTTATATGCTACACAGACCGTCCTTGTTGTGTAAGTCCTGATGGCAGGAATCTAACAAGTTCTAGATTCCATAAGCCCGTTTGTAATTCGAAAACTACTAACAGTAAGGTCTGAATGAAATACGAAACACCTGGCCATGGGTCCATATTTATACAGTGAGATCGGCACGAACAGATCATATGGCGGGGTCCGAGTCACGTGGCTGTAACGCAACTCACTGCTGGAGCACCTAACTCAAGTATGCCCAACAAACTGCATCCAAAGAGCAGAGCATATTAACGACGGGAGCTGAGAACAAGAGGTTTATACAGCATCCACAATTTCACCAATCGATTTATACGAGTGGTACTGCATAAATCTGTGATGCTCACAGCTAGTCTGACCTGGAGACCAGTGTTTTTATAATATTAAAGGGGACTGCCCCATCTAGCAAAGAAACATGCTGTATAGAATAAAACACTATGAGTGGAACGGAGCCACACCATGATTTAAGAGGCAGTCAATAAAAATGTGCCGTTGGATGGGCTAATCAGCGCAAAGAATAAGATCTTTCACGGCGGGCTGTCACCTCGACAGTATTAGAATTCTGTTCACTTTCAGATATTCCTTGTGGGGCTGAAGTTACCTACGTTTGTAACGTTAAAAAGACACCAATACTCAGGTTTTAATCAAACATGACGTTTCAGATTTTCTTTGCTGGTTTTTAGAAAACGTTCGTGGTCAAGCAAATCAGTCAACAAGTTGTGGTAGTTTCTGGTTAACCCACTTAAAACACGAATTAGTTACCATGGCGGATTACTCCATAACTGTTTGAATGCCTTTTTACTCCTGCTGGTTGAGGATACCGCTGACGGTTGGGTTGAAACGAAGATCAATTCTTCAACGTTACTAAATCTTCGTTTGCGATAAAGTGAATCGTAGGCCAATTGATAAAGGAAACCGTTTAGCCGGTTACCTCTCCAGCATATATATATCTATATCTATATATACATATATATGGACAGGTAGGTGTACACTTCTACGAGGCTGTATTGCAGATGACTCTTTCATGAGTACGTTTTACGACAGTCTCAAGAAGGCATCTATCAGCGGGATAAGTGAAACTCAAGAATGTCGAATAAAAATCAGTGTCCCGATAATTAGTAAAGGTTTTGGTGGGTATAAACTGAGCGTCACTCGTATTCGCCACTAACTTCTAGTTCAAGTAGACATTTACCACCGAGATACTCTAACAAGAACATAGCTCGGATGTAAAGTTTGTTTTCAGAAGGGGCTGTCTGGAACGCCCATCTTAACACGTGATTCGTGATCAGTATATCCTCTGGTTAACTGTGAGCGATATCCTCAATGTTGCTTAATCAAATATGGTTCAGTTTATGCCTTTACCAGACAAACCCCCTCAGTATTCCTAGCCAGTAATTTGTCAAAATCGACTTTTGTATTTCGCGTAAAAGAAGATTACAATCGTTTGTAAATGTAACTTGTAACAACACGGCTTCCTGCTTGGAGGCTGTGTCCGATCTCTATTACTCGATCTGAGATAGGGATGAGCAATCACAATTCACAAAAACTTTCAGAAATCTTTACCTGACCAGTGAATGATAAGTGTTAATTTCATTCAAGCATGTTTTTGAATCGTAATTTCCATCAAGCAGGGTGTCGTACAGACAAATATATGTGACTTTGGACAGTTCATTTTGTCAAATGGAAATGTAAATTTGCAAACTATGTACGTATGGTGCGAATTTGCTTCACAAGACAACTAACTAATTTTACGAAGTAAGTTAGTGAAAACAGTGCACATCTAATGCACAAAATTAACTGGTAATACACGACCGGTTTTGTGGTGCTCTTATCACTCGTCATATGTGCACATGCGGTGCACACTGGTCACACATCCGAAATTTCTAACCAAGAACCCATTTTCAAGTTACGTTCCCATTGTTTTCGAATTCATCAAACTTCGTATATCAGTGCAGATACGGAGAGCACTGGCATGACTCACAAATTCAGAACACTGGTATGAATGAACAATTTCATCGCGAGACTCCATAAACAGGGTGAGTAAGGAAAGTTGGGGTTAAAGTAACTTTAACAGTAATAACGTACTTCTCAATTTTCACCATCTTCAGGAGAGTTCGAATTAGTAACCACCCAATCACAACCTTCTTCAATTTCTTATAATTTCCTGCTAAATACCTGCTAATGTTTCTGGGAAAAATTTGCAGCAACACGGTTTTGTCGCGAAACGGTTTTATTCTGGGATAAGTGGGAACCAACCATTCGTCCCAAACTCAAGCAAACACAAAGTTCCGACCTTTTGGTGTAAACCACGGCAAACTTCTTATCACATGTGATAGTCGAGACGCAGCTGTTCGTACAACAGTTCGATGTTCGTGACCCACTCAAGGAATATAGCATGCTCTATGGTCGTTCCAAACAACAGGCTTGAGGTAACGTGACTATATTGAATAGGGCACACTATCAAAGAGCACGCTGTAAGATGACTGGGTTGGGTCATAGTTAAGGTTACGCAAACTCCCGTGCATCCGCGACTACAGAGTTACTGTATCAGTCACGTCTACTGTTAAGTAATATAAGATCTTGTTAGCATAATCTGTACAGCATTCGTAATTGATATCAGCAGTCGAATCTATATAGACATTTGAGTCATTCTTTTTCAAATAGAACACTACACACAGGGCTTGCTTCTGTTAGAGCTCGTCAGTTTTACCTGATTTTTGTCAAGACCGGGTGATGAACACCGGCCACACTTTCTGGAAGTTGATTTGTTGATCAATGCATCTTTGACCACATATTAGGCATGACCGAATCATCAGGTGCAAACACTCAGCCTCACTCTTTTGTCAGGAACGTTCGGATTGTCCGATCACCTCCAAGGGGGACATGGTAACTTTTGTTTTAACTCTAGTCGTATACCTGCTGCTTACTAGTTACAGTTACGGCTACATCAACCAACGGAAGAACGGAAACGTATCATTTACCTACAACTAGTAGTTTGAAGTTAACCTACAGCTGGACTGAAACAAGCAATCTTCTACAACAACGCAGTAGGTGTGACGTTTGCTTCGTACAGATTGAAAATGGCCGCGATAGATTCGCAGCCTTCACAGTCGAATACAACTTCCAGCTAACCCATTTTAAGCAAACCGACTGGACTTCAGTTTTGCTGTTCTTCATAAATATCAGTGACTCATACGTAGCTTCCGGACAGAGAACGAAACAAATGATTACGCGTTACTGACCACTACTGTACTGTTCACCATTACCCGAAATACGATGATCTGTCCACTTCTAGAGTTTCAACTACAGTTGTTTGTGGTGTGGGATCGTCTCGGCAAGAGAAGCAATGGCCGTTTGAATATCCCTGCTCGATCAACCAATCTGTATGATTTTTCAAATAAAAAGACAATTTCTCAGAATTCGATTTCGGTCATTTTCATCGAACCCTTATAGCTCAATATGTGCTTAGTTTTATATGTGTCTATGTACATATCCGCATATGTATGCACCGACAGAATGATGGTGTAGCAATCGGTCCACTCGTGTGCCCTAAGCTCCCAGACAGCTTGAATTCACCGTGTCATTAGTGGTTGTAACATCCATAAGTGTTAATTAGATAGCTTGTGTCTTAAAACGTCCATACCACAGTTAACGCACAGGCAGTCATTAGGTCTGGGAATCGTGTTTAACCTGGTTTTAACTAAAAGATTGCGAAGAACGCAATATTATGTGCAACATTTAATACTCAACGTTTCAAGGTCATTCCGATTACAACACTCTTCAGGCAGACAACTTTAAGTGACTGTAAGGTTGTGTGTTACAATTTGTTGCTAATGTTGTCATCTTTTGAATCCGCTAGTTAATAATCTACTTCATCTTACAGGAATTAGCGCAGATATCTTTTTTCTGGTAGTTGATTTTTACTGTGTGCATTTGGACAATATGCTGCTCATCAAAGTAAAAGTAAACAACAGGTTGTCGTTTGTGAAATGACGGCACATCATCAAAAGGACATCTATACGGAGGTCACATCACAGAGGGAGAACATGGACTGACGAAAACACATGCCTTCAAGGCCTTTTCAAAGCACAAACTCTGACGAGAACCGATAAAATTAAAACTGAATTTCGGTGCTTCTCGAGGCGAGCCCATCATAATGTTCATGTGACTTTGGAATCTGCAGCCAAATACAAGTTATTTTCAACAGCTAATGTTCAAATTATCATATGACCACTCACTTACCTTACAGACCATGAGTAATTCGAGTAAAGCAACAATGTCCATTACATCGCATTTTCCATTAATCTATTTGAATTGTGAAAGCTACGCTGGTGATATAATGTGATAAAATGTGGTTCACTCTTTTAGGTAACATAAAGATAACTGGAAACTCAAAAGAACGATAGAATTTGGACACATGTGGTGTAATCCGGTGATCATGAGGAGGTAGTTAAACTGCCTCTCCACTGTTGGCTTAACAAGTTTCATACTTCACATACATTGATAAACAAAACCAAGTATGCGACTGTCAGTGTCCTCGATTCAAACGTAAAATGATCGCAGGTTTAATCCAGGTCAGAACAAAGAAATATACGAGAGGTAAACTGTGTTATTATCAGTGGCCTTATTAGCACGAATATTTAATTCAAAATATCTATTCAAACAGACGTCGCCAACAACCATAGGACTTTGCTGACCGCGACGTCTAACAATACGTAACAGGGTCATTTCAACTAGTAATCTTTCTGAAAACAAGGTGTGAGCAAGCCTTGAAAGTAGGATTACACTGTTGGAAAGCCAGCGAAGTCACTATAGTACACTATTGTAAACTCACCGACTGGACGTAACTCCACAGGGAGTTGTGATAACTTGTGGTTCAGCTTGCTCATGTATATCCCTTGAGACTGGGATGGAACCAAGCCACTCATCGCATGCAGAATTTTGAAGTTTCTGACAATGAGCGCTTGTTTCTGGCACATCACCAAACGGCTTACAAGAAACACTTTGTTCGGGTTTGGGGTACTTTTTAGTTAACTCCGTTTTGTTTACATTTGGCATAAACTGACCGTGTTCCGTATGACATACAGCACGCAGATGTTCATCCAATGTTCGACTTGCAATATGTGTCACCGGTCTGACTGGTAAGGGTGGCTCCGTAACTTTAGACTGACTAGACTTTTCGGTCGACGTCGCGCCGAATGTGTTCACCACCCCGTTCGACAGCAACGACCCAGTGGGACCAGGGCTGTAAGGTGGAGGGTTCGGCCACGGTCTGGAATCGCTCTCTTCTTGCTCATAGTTGAAAAAGCGGGCTTGATTCAGCGGCCTTCTCGATGAAAAAGCCGGGCGGGAACAATGCACTTCACTTGCCGTACGTTTGGTCAAGGTCACCGAGGACGAGAACGATGGGGCGGCGTTACTGGCCTTCGACTGGAGCCTTGTCTCCACAGAATTGTCTGCCACAAAACGATTCCAAAGTTCGCTGTGCTCACCTTCGTAGACCTAGAATGACCATTGGAAAACAACATACTTTTAATAAGACTATAATCACTCTTTTAAGTAGGTTTCTCTGTGGTATTACCAGTGCACGTTGACTACTCACTGCACCAGGTTAGCAGTGACTAATTAAACTTGGAACCGAGCAAGGAAACAATAGGCGTGTCTGAATACAGGAAAATCCCGTGCCATAAATTTTTGACACAAACCAAATGAATAGATCAAGAATTCATCTTTAGCTGCGTCAGGTGACAACTTTAATGAAATAGTCGAGTTCATCCATTCGATTATTACTTCTCTACGGTACCCACAAGGTCAAACGATTTCCTCTCAAAAGACTTACATTTACTTAGTCGAAGATGTAAATGCATCTAACAGTTGATGTAACATAAAACAAAGATGGTGACTTTGAATAGGTCTAACGCGTAGTCAAACTGTTGTGGTATCCTCGGTAAGCACAGATGTGGGTGTTAACTACCAATCAGCCTTGGTAGTTCGAATACTATGACTGCCTGCAAATTAAAGACAGGTATTGACGCCGAGCAGTGGAAACCGCAGAGGAGCTGGTGGTCTTGTTAGTAACATCTTACTTTCAATTACAGGTCAGTTGTTTGTTTAAAAAATGTAGGCTTTTTAATGTTAAGTGTTTGAGCTCAGATGTAGGCGCTTGTTACTGGTCAAGTTTAAATCCTTCACCTTCCATTTGTTTCTCATTTAGAGCCTGCAGCATGCAAAATTACACGGTGAATATGCAAACGTTTATTAATTCTTACGCAGCGAAAATCTAGGCAATTACCTGGCAATGAAGCATGAAACAACTAACGTCAAGATTCACATAACTCGAGCTGGTAGAGCTACCGGCTAGAGATTAGAAGGTCCAAAACATCTATGGTTGAAGGTGTTGTCAAACACATAGCACAAAGTCACGATCAGTATATCACGCATGAGGAAATCCTTTATGTCCTAAATTTGGTCTCTTGACATACTTGTGTGCCCGTTTCATCTCGTGCGGCATGATGTTTATGTTCGTGCATGGTGATGTACCAAATATATGCGTAACATGTGTCTATTCGTAACATGCCTTGCTATCTGTGACGCAAACAGTTTTGGCATAACTGCACCGATAAAGTGTGGGCGGACCGATGAAACCCATTTGCCATAAAACCCATGAAACACAAGTTTTCATTGGTGTGCGGATAGTACATAGGATTGCAACGCATGAAAGTTCCACTTGTGTGGACCAGTACTTAATTCAAATGAAAAGAAACTCGACTGAAATTGACAAGTGAATTGGCAGGTATGTACCCTAATCCGGTGATTTGAAACAAAATGCATACCGGTGAACCTAAAAATGGGCAAGAGGGTTACCACGGCTCGGTCTGCATATATCACATAAGCCCATTCTACATTCATGACTACAGCACATACTCAGGTTCACTTAACATCAGCCGGCTGGCCCTGACCTGACGTGAACAGGGTATGACTGCAAGCGCAACCCGTAGCACTGCTACCTGTCGGTTCCGGTCACTTACGACGGTTGCTGACTGCTGGTCATTTACCCAGTGTACATTTTGTAAACAGCTCAGTTCCATCGAGGTCAGTATGCTGACCATCAAAGACCAAGATTCGGCAACCGATTAGAATTTGGAAGTCGAGCTGATGAATCATGATTTCACTACAGGAATTTTGGTGAAAGAGTACGCTTACGGTAACGCAATGGTGAGCAACGCACGGTTTAAATAGACATTCCTACAATGGTGCGTGTGCGGGCTGATTTGTGGTCGACAGGTTGATCTTCCTGAATCGCATCGTCAATGGCCCCAGCTATAATGACCGATCGCAAAACCATTTAATGTCAATACTGTCCATCCGGACTGGGTACATAATTCTCTGCCTGACACAGCTCAAGTCACCTCAAAATTGAAACACGACCATTTGCAAAGCAATTCATGTTGAACGCGTTGCTTAATTTTTGCCTAACAGTCTACTGTACTTGGGAAAATTGTGAAACTGTAGAAGAGTTTAATATCTGACCTATGAGTGATATCCGTCAAAAGTCACCATGATGGGCAAAAGCTAGAAGCGGCTGTATTCACGCAAGATGGCAACAAGTCGCTTGTAAGGGTCTTGTATTTCTTACTGTTAGGTACGAATCTGCTAAGTGATATTAACTAACCATGATGTTGTATATACCTATGCCAGTGTGCATGTACTGTCGATGTAGACTATTCGCAGGAAAACACCACGCCTACTGTTTTCTACAATATTCTATGGACGATTATCGAAGACAAACAAATATATGCCAAATATATGCAAGTGAGAGTTTTTCGATTCCACTATTATAACTATAATGAGACGGATGAAAAAGAGTTAAATCCTCTTGCCCAGGCATACGTAAGTCTGATTTGGACTTCATGTTTTGTTGTTAGCAATAAATGCCGTGGCTGAGTACTGTTTGCGTTGGGTGATAGTGATCAGAACGTATGACTGAGAATTTTCCTTCCAATTTCCTAAGAATGGCCAACGCACCAACTCAGTACTGGCATTCTGAGGTATATCACTTCTTTCATCGTCTAAAATCCCACTGTCATTACAACACGTAAAAATAAATGTATATATAAATGAATGCATACACAAGAAGAAAATAGGCGAAGAAATTGTGAAAAAATTAAGGAGTATCGTGGTTGTCAGAGTTCGAGAACGGTTTGTTAACGAGTTTTGAAAAAAATGCTTATGCATATAAAGTATACGCACGTGAACGTAGGGTTTTCCAAAAATAGGCATACCCGCACACATGTAGACACAGTCGAGGGGTATACTCCAGAATACAAGCTGTTTTTGAGACTGTTCAGCCTGAAAGCCTCAATTTTCCGCATTACTATGATCGATGCTGACCAAGAAGTGTTTAGTCATTGACATTATACATATCTTGGGAATCCACGTATCTACGTGTGTATGGCATAATACTCACGTGAATGACACGAACTTAAGTGACCTGGGTTAAAATATGTTGAATATGTTGTCTGGCGTGAACATTTTTCTAGCACTTCGTATCCGCGATTTTGTTTCTCCTCCAACAGAAGTATGTATATCACTTGATTTATTGATCGCAAGCAGCAATACGAAGGAGAGGTAGGTGACTGTGGTTCTGCCCGTTGCCACGCGGTCAACAGCTGAACATTTTACGCTGCTCTTGATGGTGAACAGATACTTTAAAAAGAACTGATGACAAATGTGTGGTTATAAGACGAATTAGCTTCAGTAGAAGAAATTCCGATCCGGAAAGTAGCAGGGTTTTATGGGAGGTCTTATCATACGTTGCGCCAAGGATCGCTATACGGTTATCGGATATGCATTCACCCTCCTTCCCACCATAGCCGTTGATTTCAACGATCAGAGAAGGTCAACCTTCTAACATTTCAGATTTTGTCTTTGACCTTCTATCACAAAAGAAACATTCGTATAGCGCTGAGCTACCTGGTGGTATGAATACAAATTAAGCGCCTTACTCTGGAAAAGAAGAGGTTTGGCATTGTGCTCCAACGCATTGAAACTGATGATCGGTTTTCATTACTACGCGTGTCTAACGAACTCTATATACTGAGCTATACACTCTAACACAAAGGCGGTAATGCGTTACGTGGTGATCGCATGGTTTAACCCGATTACAGACGCAAGTGGACTGCGAGCAATGGAAAACACTTACCGAAAGCCTGAGTGAGCACCGTATGGATCATTTGGTCAAACGAGCCAAATAACGCATTACTTCACTCGATCCAAAAGACTGAATAATGGCCTCCTGGTTGATGTTTACAAACTGTCATTCTCGATTTTGAAGGAACTAACGGAGCATTGTGTGACAACCAACAATTTACTGTCCTTGTGACAAATATATCTAACAGGCTCCATGTTGAAATGGATTTTAAAACAGAATAAATCATGTGTGAGAGAAAAAGGCACTGTAAGCTAACGCTTTTATTCGTAAATACGGAAGTTGTTTTACAATGGGTTGTTCAACATGTTCACAAGGACTGATTCCAACGTAGGGAACATCTAATGTGCGAAGTTCATCAAACCACTGTTTTTCACTGTGACCATTTATAACAGCTTCAAGTTTCACAGTTCGGTGCTTTCCAGGGTTCAATCTACTCACAAACAGAAGGATTCAGGGTATCAGAATCTGTCGCAGGCTCGCATACAGTGTTCCAGTGCTAACTTATAACACACAACTACTTTTGTAAGTTACGCGGCCTATATAGTAGTGAACCATGGCCATCTGCAGCGATAAGTTCCGGTTTTGAAACAATGGTTTCCATCGATAAATTTGAAAAAAGCCAAAAGTAGCATGTAAGATGTCTTGCGCAAGACATCTTACATGCTACTTTTGTTTTTTTTTCAAGTTCCGGTTTTAATTTAATATCGAAGTTAATGTTCATGAGTCTGGAGAAGTAACAGTGCTGAAATTCAGATCAAACATGATAAGCTGTTCAAGATAGTAATAGATGTATCCATGGCTGTGGTTAATTAAAATCATGGAGAACCGGACAGGTGGTTTCCAGACGCAGGTTGGATATACGGTCGGCCTTTTCACAAGCAGTTTGGGAACGTTCCATTTCCCTCAGAAGCTGTCCACCTTTGAGATATTCACAAGAACGCGTGTTTATTTTCTGAATCCTAGTTTTTCACGCCGTTTTTGCAGAGAATCACTTTTTCCGCCTTAGTCTGACCCTACCGCTGGCTGATGCACTGACATTCCACTGAGCCACTCTTGTGGTTCAGGTTGAGGTCATAACTTACCGATAAATACTCCCGTACACCGCTCTTCTGGAAGTCACGTTCACTTTTTCGTCCTGGTGGGATTCACGATATTATGGTTCACGTGCCTTAGTAGCCGCGATTTGTTACATCATTTCCTGTTCCGTATCGGTTGACCATACGGTTAATAACACCAACAGTGACAAGGGAACATGCTGTCACATTCCTGCCGGAATACCGAGAATCTGTTAACATCAAAACGTGTTCGAATTTTTATCTTAGGTGTCTTAACCAGAGGATGTTGACGAAGACCGTAATGTTAGTAGCTGGAACTTGTGCACATTGACGTAAAAGATGAAGCGCATTACACTGAGGATCATGTGAAGAATATATAGGGAATATAATGGAGGCTGTTGTTACCGCTATTACATGCTGAACAGCGAAAGCTAGAAAAGAGCATTCTGAAGAAAATTAGACTGGAATATCTCCTTGTGTGTATGTTATTAGAGGAAGGGGAGAACTTCTGTGATGCACTATAGAATGGTCTCGTGTACAAACTAGTCTACGTTTCTGCTTTGCATCCTATTAGCGCTCGTCAGTAGTGCTTGTCACGGCCTAGATGTGAACTCCGACGAAACTCGAGTCTAGTGCTTTTTTTGAAAGAGGCTGACTGCAAAGTCTTTCCGAATGCGAAGGCTGCGATCAAATGTGAGTGATGGTCAACTTGAAAACAAACCAAATCCCCGACTACTCATCAGTAATCTGATACATCGCCTTGCGGGTTCAATGAGATCAGTGATCTCGACCTGTCACGGAAGTCCTAATCGCGGGGTTATCGATTGGAGTTAACAGGACAGTTACTGTGTCTCCTCTCGAGACGATCGGGCAACCTGATCATTGCTCATAAGCGAGAGTGGTTGGGCGTTCAGATTATTCCGTCTAGTGCTTTTGCATATAAAAGTCAGAGCTAGATATCAGACCCGTGCGAGGCACGGACGCACCTCAACTGTGGCTGCTATCAAGTGAGTGTATGAACATCGGTCCAGGGCATGGGTGTCATACATAGCCCAGTAGGAAATGTTTACTGGTCGGTTAGATCAACAAGACGTTTCCCAAAGGAGGGGATACGACCCCCATGTGAGCAAGCGGGTATCAACTTGCCACATGGGGTCGCCTGAGTTCTTATGATTAGGGTGTTAACAGTGACGACTAGAATGGTAACACAACATCGACAAGGGAATTTTATTGTTGAATCAGCGTGCACAGCCGAGAAAATTGCTATTCTACACTGTTAGTGTCTCCAATAGTTAAAAGTGGACTTTGGGATCCCGTGTAAATTTTTGAGTGTCATGATAATGTTTGTCTCGGCAACAAACCCCGCTAGTAGCAAAGTGGAGTAACCTAGTCCAATAACCCCAAGTTAAAGAAAAAATCACTGGGCTCCACGACGGCGAAGCATTGAACCTGATGACCAACAGCATCAAACCATGTGAATGGAAGTTTGTGTGAAATTTTCAGCTATATGAAGAATTGCATATTTACGCTATTTCACATCTCCACGTCTGGTAACAACGATATGCACTTTGTTAGAATTGACTGTTTACAACTCAGTTACCCGGTATGTCATACGCTGGAAACGTGGGAAGGGAGGTCATTTCAAGCGACTTGAGTCGACTATCCCAATAATCAGGTAAGCTAGCTGTTTGACTGAGTCATGCATATTTCTGAAAAACGATCAATGGTTCCCTGAAAAGAACACTCAGAATTAATCAAGTACACAGTCGGAGATAAATATCTGGCCAAGAAATTATCAACAGGGATGTTGGTCTTTTAAACCGACCTTTTGAGTAAGGCTGAACTAATCAAATTAGTATTCACGAGAAAAGAAAAAGCCCACCTTATTTCGTTTGGTGAGCTCACTCAGCAGCCTTTCGGTAATCCCGATTTTGTTACATCCGGATAGTGAACCAGTTTCATCGATACTAAAACTTTTAAAGAACCCAGAAAAAGTGTGACGGTTGACCGACAGAATCAGGAGGTCTGTCATATCTGGTCTCGGATCATAAAAGCTGGCATGATTCGTGAGTTTTTCCTTCAATTCTTCGGAAAGTTCCACAGACCTCCGGAATTTTAGATAGATCAAATCCAGCCGAAGCCCTAGCTTTTCACAGTTGGATCTCATCTAAAAATCATAAATCTGCCACACTACTCGTTAGTAATACACGTCTAGGTAGGCCGATGATAGCCGTTCTTCACTCTACAGACTAGTTACCTAGGAATCACAAAACTTATTTAGACCAGTGAAGGAGTAAGACTGTTTCAGCTGACGAAATTTCTGCCACAAATCTGTCATATATTTTACGGAAATCGATGCTACTTTTACAGTTTTATTGGATACTCATGAGACACAGGAGATTTATCTATTTAAGACGTCACCTCAGTTAATGGGGGAAGAAATCGCTTAATCACCCTAGAATGGGAAGACTACTGACAGTGCACTGGAGCGCTAAACGACGTACATCAAAAACTTGGGGATACTGGCATTTCATTAGGGTACCCCTCTAAAACACGTCGACTGACGAGTTAAAAAATGAGACCGAGAGAAAATTATCTTCGTCCTGTCTGTCACTATGCAGTCCAGTAAAGAATGCCGAAACCGTCATGACAATTCAAGTGTAGAATCGAGGTCATCAATATATTGGCCAGTTTTAGATTACGGAGAACGAATAGTGTGTTTTTAGGCTGAATTCATTCGTGGTACCGGTATTCACACTGATCCCGACGTCGACGCCATCCTAAGTCACTGGCCTGACCATGGTACTTGGGAACTAAAGTTTAACAGGTTCGTGAATTATACTGTAGAACCCAAATATACGCTTTTGTTCAGATGACTAAGAACTTTCGCATTCAACTTAAATTTATCCATAAATATACAGGCCTCTAAACGCGAACCTTACTTAAGACGGGGAAACGAATATCGACAGTAGGCTACAACTGTCATCCTACCGACAGTAAGCGAAGCAATGGAAGATGTTAGTTCGCGATGGGCTGTACTTCTTGGGTAGTTATTCCCAACCTTTTCTGCCAGTTATCCGATCATTAGGAGGCCCATCAGAGTTATATAGTAACTATGCGACAAAAAAGGTCACAAATGAATAATGAGTGGGAATCCGGCATCTTGTAATAGAAGGATGCACAGATACACCATAAACTTGAAAAATAAATGTTTGCTTCACATTTGTGCACTACTGAACACATCTCTACAGTTGAACACAAAATTCGACCTTCTCATCCAAATATGAAACTGGATATGTACCCTATCATTCTCTCAGGTTACCTGTTTGCCAAAACGTACTTAGAAATGACTGACTAAAACACATTTTAAATAACAATGAAGACCATGTCTAATTATCTGACTTTGTTTTACTCGACAGGAGACTCCAAATCTGAATTCACAATGATAAGCTGTGGAACCCCATAATAGAACTAAAATTTCTTCCTACTTTGAAACCGCAGACATAAGTGTGCTCGTTGAGCGATGTTTTGGTTGCTGCCAAGCAGAGAGAAATATTAACGCGTCCTAACTAATCGCAGCTGTCGCATTTCCATAGACTCTTCAAGCGGCCTCCTTCGAACCCGAAGTTTGTTCTTGTTAGAGCTCGTCACTAGTTCACATCCTTCCCACTGTCGGGGCTAGAACCTCACCCAGGCTTTTACGAGGCAACCCTGTTGGTCGCTATGCTGTTGACCTAATCTTATGCACAACCAAATTACCACAAACAGACGGTCAGCCACATTCGCTTTTCAGTAGCTGTAAGATTGCACGTTCGCCTTGAAAGATTGCATGGTAGCTGTCTTAGGGTTATGGGTTGGAATCAGCAGGACAGTTAATCTGTCTTCTGCCGTGGCAATCGGACAGTAGAACTGTTTCGGCCTTTTTGTTTAGGCATTAACATTCATACGTTATATGGTGGAAGCTTCATCACGAAAGTCGAGCCGTTGCCTTCCGAATATGATTTTCTTCCAGAGAAATTAATGCTTCACGAAATCGGATATCTTCTTCTTCGAAATAGTGAAACACTTCAAATGTATCTCTCGGTTAACCTATGAACTAGGGGTCATCACCTTCTACGTGTCTGTGAAAAAATTCCAGTTCGATCAACGATATTTCAGTATTATTGTTTGGCGCTGAACCCAATGTTGGAAGTTTAAAAACGTTACATTTGTCGTCTCTTTGTTTTGTACAAATTTTTTGAAACCAAAACAACCTCACCAAAGCTAACGGTAGTTTAGTTGTGATATGAAATATGTGATTACGTTGATTAACAGAGCGAAAAAATAACAACTCACATGTGCTGACTTTGCCAGTCAATTTTTGTTTTGTGAAGCAGTATGCCAACTTATTTAATAAAAAAATTAATGGGATAGCCAGATCTCAGCTCGCAATTTGAAACACAGGTACTATTAATTTTCATGAAGAAATTCCACAAACTTCTGAACAGTAAAGGGAGATTAATGGTGTGATTTAATTAATTTACACCTTGCAAATGTCGCCCAATGTGATAGCAAAGTTAACCATTCCAGTGGTGTCAGAGAAGATGGAACAAAATACTGTTTGCGTTTCACCCGCTGGTAGGTTTCAATATGATGGAGTCTATAAATAAACAAATAATTTTCTAGTGTTTTCGACCGTGTCAGAAACTCCTAAAGACTACCCACCAAAGATGAAACTCCAACAGTGCAGATAAACAGCGATCTTTTAAGAGGAGGATATATTTCCTCTTCGAAAAATTGGTAACCAGCTGAGAGAAGCCATCTCTTCAAGTGGGTAAAGGTGTAGCGTAGAGAAAGGGTCGACTACTGCTAGTGTTGCCTTTACACCGTATGACAACTATTAACTGGGTGGTATCAAAGGTACAGAACAATCATTCGATTGAAAATGACGGGTTTCTCCCCCTCGTGTAGTTTACGGTATCTCCGAAACATTTTTACCCTTTATATGAGCAACCAGTTGAGTTCATTCATCAGCAGACATTTCAGATGTAATGCACAAGATGTGTGCAGGCCTCCTGTCTGCCTTAGGGTCACACGTGCCTTAATACTTCAAAAATTTAGGCAGCCCAAGTAGTGTGTGTTCAACAGTTAAAATCCATTGGAACAATGCGACCAGTTTCACAGCCACTGTTCCCCGATAAATATCAACACCGGCCACTCATATTGTAGGATATATGGTCAAGGTTTACTTTTGCTTAACGATTTGCGATAGGCACGGAGTGGTTCGTGTGCATCTGACTGATTTCCTAAATTGAACGCACGCAGTTGATGCTACTGTGTTTTGCGCCTGAGTGCTTCAATATGAAACCGGAAACAGTATTTTAAGGTCAGTTGACAAGCAGGCAGTAGAGTTGTGTGCATACAAACAGTCAACAACCGATGACTAATTAGGCAAGTGAATGATGCAGATAAATATTCCATTTCCAATCGAATTTTAAAGAAGAAATGCGAATAGATAATGGAATTCTCTTTTAGGAAATCATAACATTTTTGACCATCACGATAAGAATAAGTATTAATTCCACCAAACCAAACTGTTTGAAATTAAGCATTTTTCACTTCGCGCCCAAGATTTTGAGAGCCACTGCTCCGTAGTTTCTTTAGAGCAGGCGCAGTTGATGCCATGTGTTTCAGAAGCATTTGTACACGGTTTCCTAACCTACTCTAATTCTACCAATGTTGGGTAACACAAAGTAACATGGAAAAGGAACGATATGAGTTAAATCTCACGTAGTTTACAACAAAGCACGATGAGGAACCAGCCCATGATGCCCTGTATGAATTCCTGGTTCTATGAGAGTAGGCACATGGTGTGCCAATCAAAAATCGTCTAACGGACAACGAGATATGGAACGGATATGCAAGTTGAGGGCAACCAGTGGACAGAAAGCCCTCATAAAACACTTACTCCGAGATTAGCTATGTGCAAACGAGCGGCACATAAACGATCTGTTTGATCTGTGGGTGTGTGTTGTTGATGTTGACCGTAGCAGTTTTGCAAAGCAGACAGTTTCCCTTTCATTGCCGTTTCGTTAACCGATGTATGACAGAAAGAGTTCATTCCATGCTCTTTGGAGTCCCACGATTTAATTAAGAGCGAATTGGATGTATGCTTGGGATCTGCTCCAACAACGCTACACTCCGTGGAAGGTACTAGGCAATACGATTCATTTGATGCACTTGATAAACCCACGGGTACACTCGCAGTACCAAATCCATTCAAGGAGCTAGCACGTTCACGGAAGGCCGGTTGATAATTGTTCTTAGGTCTAAGAGGCTCCTCAAGACGACTACATCGTTCCCGTCCAGTAGACTGCAAAACATTCGAATATGCCGGTTCTCTTGCCC
Source organism: Paragonimus westermani (assembly GCA_008508345.1). Taxonomy (NCBI): domain Eukaryota; kingdom Metazoa; phylum Platyhelminthes; class Trematoda; order Plagiorchiida; family Troglotrematidae; genus Paragonimus; species Paragonimus westermani. Next base: position 123,976 of record QNGE01000690.1, on the reverse strand, counting down.
ATCGATCCACCGAGTTTGGCCGAACGCGCCTTCTCGTGGGACCCAACGTACCCAACGTAGAGTAGTGGCGACAAGAGTTCGTCTCCGAAAGTTTCTTTTGAAAACTGTCGTTTTGTAGGTGCCAAAAATCTGCGTGAATAAAAACACTTTGTCATTCAATGAATCAAAAAACAAAAGTAACATGGGAATAGAAATGGATATTTACCAGAAATACAAGAGATGCGCATACCACTATTTTGTAAAAATGTTGATGTCACATAGAATGCAAGAAACAGCATGTGTGTGTGTAAAATCTACAGGAACTTTCCTAATATAGTTTCGACCCATGAACACTTTCTGATTAAAGTGACAGTTCCAGCGAAACCGGTCCAGTGGGTCTTTCCATAGCCGTGTCAGCTGCAGTCAAGCTCCGTTTAGTAGGCCCAATTTGTACTTAACGTTTTCATGAAGCTGGATGTTGCTGCGAATCAGTTAATGACCCTGTCTGATGATACTGATGATTGTATAGTCGTTGATCTCAATTTACATCGTCAGGAACTGGGCGATAGTGATGATTATGGTATCGTGGACGTTGTGCGGTACATCACATTTCAATTTACCCACCCAGAAGATTAGTGATTTTCGGAATACTAAGCTACCGTGCAAGTTATCTTACACCTCCATGTATTCCACGGAAGTGGAAACTCGAAATATCGCGGAGAATTCGATTGGTGTGGCAAAGTAAGCGATACCACCTATGCAGTAAAAGAGTCTGGAATAGAAGATATGCGTTAAAGGAATTGTTAGGGTGTTTCCGGTGGATTTCTCATTTAAACGCTATTCAGCAGTTCTTCGGGTAAATCACAACGAGTCCAAACTAAAAGAATTATAGGTCTTGCGATGTTCTGACCTACCTGGATGACCACAATCATCTTAATTAAATCCTAAACATTACGTTGCTCTAGTTTCACATGAGGCAGCTACCAAATGACCCGTGTTTATGTATTTGACTTGCAGTATGTAGAATGATGAGTCTGAATCAATCGACGTCACAGCGTAAGTTTTAGACGCAAGTGAAATTGGACTTCTTTGTGTTTCTGCAGGTAGTTCACTATTTCTGGGGGGATTATTTGGGAGGGGGTAGTAGCCGAAAGTACGATAAGCCTTTCTCGAAACACATCGTTGAAACATATCAAAATACTAACGGTTCCAAACTGCTATTCTCAGTAGGATGGGGGAGTGTAAGGCCATGTGAGAAAAGGGTAGAAAACTTCGCGGTTAACAGCCGATAGTAACACAGAAATTAGCAAGGAACTTCACTAAATGTCAAAGTCACTCGAGTTAATGCCGCTAAAACGTTGCCAAAAACCGAATTGGCTCTGCTAACCGAATTTTCTTCAAGCTGCGCAAACAATCAGTTGCTGATGAAAAGCAGTTGTCGTGGAAAAGAATGACCAACATGTTAGACACGACCTAAGCCCAGAGGGACCTGAAGACCACGTTGGGATACTTCAACCAGTAAGCCATTGGGTTCGGTCATGAGTAGCACTCAGATTAAGGAACCGTTGCTATTTATTACATGATGAGGGTGAACGATAAACAGATTACCATGATGTTTTCTTTCTGGTTATTCTGTGCAAAGAGCTTATGTTGATTTTGTTTTTAAAAGCACTATCAAAAGAAATAAAACAACAATCGGACGGTTGCAACCCTTCCGAAGCATCCTCACTGTGTTTAGGATCAATAATCCAAAAGCTAGAGGCAATCAACGTACACGCTAACGACGTGAAACCACTTGGATCTTTTGAACAAAAAAACGGATTGATTGTCTTGTAAATCATCGATAGCTTAATAAGTTTTGCCGGTTCCGTTACGCAAACCTCATGCATATGCTCCCCGATACTATATCGTGTGAATAGCACAGGATGTAAACTGTGATGTAAAACCGCGATCGGTTAGATGAGATCTACTCAGAAGTACATCTTAAATGGACAGACTCTTCTTCATTGTTTTAACTGAAAACGTCTTACCACATGTTCATGAAAGAATCTGCGTCAAAGCAGTCCACTTCGCTTGTTCTACCTGTTGTTTTCTGGAAGGAAAACATTTTCTCCTGTTTTATTACTGTTCAGTTGCTTCTTTTTGAAGGGGAATTGATTGTTAACACACATATGCACAAGCACAAACGAACAGACGAACCGATGGATACTTCGCCTTATCCCACCTCGGTGTGTCAAGTCAACCAGATTGGCAAATTGAACACACTCGATTGTGCCCCGCCGATAAACTCGGTCTCCTGTTCACCACTCCGCACCTGTCGTAGATAACGGAGGACAGACAGTGACACAAACTAACTGGGAACAACAATAAATCGTTGTTTCGGGTTGCAAACGTGTGTTGGTGTGTGTGTAAACAGAGAGTCGGTAACGACCCCCAGCCTGATTTGAAGGCACCCAAGAGAACAGAACAGTGGCATAGGGTTTTCCAAATACATACCGACTCATCTTGTCAAAAAGCAAATCCAACCAAATCCGCCATGCATTTTTACGCCCGCTTAAGTTTACCACAACCAAGATTGGAACATGAACTCACTGTTGCAAGCGGTTATCCCCGGTAACCAAAGCCGGATTAGTGGGCAACCACGCTGGCTTAAATGGGTCTCAGTAGCATCAAGCTAGTGGAGGAACCCAACGCACGACCCTCCGAATAGGCGTCAGAATGATAGCCCAGAGACCCACCCACCGGACCATAGGGTCGTGAACCGTAGAGTCACAGGAAACCATGGATGGTGCCTTCGCTAGAAGTCATACATCCTCCTCTCATAGGCTGAAATTTAGCAGCCACTTCTTTTCTGCTTGTTAATCAAAAAGAATCCACCATTACCCTCAAGAGCATTGGGCAGTGTTTTCGCAAGCAGCCGCTCCAGCTCTCAGATCATTCTATGAGACAGTTGTATATGTCCATATGAAGCCTGTGAGAAAAACCTCACCATCAGAAATGACTAGCTACTCAAAAAATTCCGCCGCACTGGGACTTACAAGTAATCCGATTGAAGATTCGAGTGGTAATATGCACAACCATTGAGTGCGCCGGAAAAATGAATGAAATGTTTGAAAATCAGTGAAGTTCAACGGAAATAATACATAATCGAGAAGAGACCCAATTGAAAAAACCGTAAACGTCGGTTAGGTTCAAACCGCTAACGGAAACAGCTGCGTAGCTCGACTGGTAAAGCGTTTGCCTCGTTTGGACACGCCGTTTTTATCGCTAGTTTGAATCCTGCCAAATTCCAAATTTTTCATAATTGAGTCTCTTTTAAATTGTCAAATCCACCAAGCTGCATATCAGTAAATTAAGGTGAAAAATCACCACATTTAATATTGGGAATTCCTCAACTCAGTATTGCATCCTGGTTGCTGTCGATCGATACGTAACAGTGATCGACGTTAATGACTAATAAACACGTAATTGGGAAAAATCTATGGCTCAGAAAGAAGGGAAGTAGGAATGTAAAATAATACATCCGCGAAACTCGTCTAAATAATTTGAAATAATCACTGTTAACTCCACTAGGTAGCTTCATTGCTAATCCCTCTGTGATGCTGTATTGACTGATCTACTCCACGGATACCTCAGTTTAAAATCCCGTTACATTCTGGTTAGTGAACCTAATTAGCGCGTACCTCTCCTGAATTTTACAACCATAAGCTACTTGAGTCAAATAGATCCCAGCTAGTGATAGGAAATTTACCTGGCCGCTGTCTTTTCTACGCTGTACAACGTCATCTTTTCTCAGCCTGAAACCCCACGTTGATTAACCTTCACTGCGACAAAGATGATTCGGTGCCGCAAGTAATTAGCTGGCACTACTTTACATAGCCCAACAGTGTCAATCTATCCAACCACAGGAACAGGACGAATGAAATTGAAAGAGTTTCATTACAAACGTTTCAATCAAGCCTTAGTCTTTCGCACTACTTTAACTGCCCAGAGTAACTCCACATGAAATAATTTGTCCTTGAATGCGCACTTTCAAATGTGTTGTTTAAGATTGCATCGGACCGCCTAATAAAATAGTTTCTGTTGGAGTTCAACAAAAATTCACTGTGTGACACATTTCTAATAACCCAAGATTCTCTGTAAATTTTGATGCGTGTGATCATGCTGAGTAACAAACTGGCGGTCACGTTGTCATATTTCAAGCGGTTAAACATTGGCAGTTGATCGGTGACTTTTTGAAGCCAAAAGGAACCACACCACCTTGACACTGAGGAAGCGCTTTAACTAAAAAAACAGCTCAGCTCGCAGTCGACTGTCAACTCTGGCTAATAAAGTTCGTAGTGGTTGTTTTTGACAAGATAATTTAAAGCAAAACCAAGGCTGGTACGTTAAAATGATCTGTGTTAAAACTGCTTCAGCACATACATTTGTAAACTTTGCTTTCTAGAATCTCTCTATGCATGTAACCAGAAGTAGTAAGAAGGAGCATTCTGTTTCCTATAAAAACTTGAACACCGTACACAAAAATTAATTCCATAAAGTTGGTCTCGTAGGCCTTTTCTAATCGTAAGCACGTGACAGGAAAACAGAACGAACGAATGAGTAACTAGAATAATTGCTAGCGACCTTCCGAAATTTGATTCACTTTGGGTGGAAGAAACAAGGCAGACGTAAATTAGCTGTTTACTATTATTTTTGGTCACACAGTGGAAACTAGACAGATATACCTAGCAAGGTCTGAATGGGCTTCAACAACTTGACGTTGTTGCACTGCGTGGTTACTCGTAACGTACACTATGATGACAAAAATAACTGTTGGAAAAACGGATCACCTGATTATACCATTTAGTGGGGTAATTAGACTGTAGCTCCTTACCAGTCAATCGAATCCCAGCTTCATCCTTCACAAGACGTCTTCTCTAGATAGGCTCAAAACGAAAATTCACCTTCGTGCCGAAAGCCTACTATGTATAAACAAACCATTTCTTGTTCATTACCCTCGCATATGAAATCAATCGGTGGAAATCCCCATATAACCTGTCAGCGAAACTGAGTTAAGTTCATGAAAAATCACCAGTTTCTGGAACTTTAAAATCGGTGATATTTTATCCTTTCATCCGAAATGTTTTGATCTGTTTATTCTTTCTATTATTGTCTACAACAACGTAATCACTCTGACATTGTTCCGCGCAGGCTGTAAATTGCATTTTATCCCCGATTGTCTACAGTTGACATCATTGGCTGAAGTGCTGGCGTAATCTTGTTCAAAAGCGCGCCGAAATAGATAATATATTATGTAAGTTCCAGAAACTCTAGTTTTGACCTGCCGACTTAATATTAATGAGGAAAAAGTCTCCAATATTCTGGGAGAGGTCGGCATACTTTTTTTTATCATTTAATATCAAGGCTTTTTCTGAAGTTGGGTCATATTTTTCTAATCCTGCTCCTCAAACGATGTGGAACCTCTTGATAGATTCCTTCCTTGGTACCCTTTCCATTTAAAGCGTGATTTATGAACTTATTCCAACTTCCGATCGCTTTGAAGTTTCTCTCGTAAGGAATCTTGTACATTCTCGTCTTTGCCCAAATAAGCCAGCAGAGAATTCGATATAACGGTAGCAAATAAACAAGTTTGAAACTAGTGGACAAACAAATGTCATTGAAGCCAGTAATAAAGGCCACTTTTTGAAGTGTTCCACTACCTTTATAGAAAGCTGAAATATCATGTAAATCTCATCTCCTAGTAGAAAGCTAGGCAAATTTCATTGCGTCAGGTTTCTTGAAAATTCACAGCGGAAGCCGAAATTCGTCAGAAATTTTTTAAAGTTTTTTCTCCTAATAACTGAGTTTCATATAATACTTTTTACCTTTTCAGATCACACTGCTGGACTTTGACATTTGGGAAATGCCGATTTTTGGTTGCCAAAAGGAAAAACACCTCACATTTTTCTTCCTGTTACTTTTCGATGAATATAATAAGCCTTATTTATCGTTCTCTCGGATGATGTTAGCTACAAAGAGAATTTCTATGTACCAACTCGAAAAAAGCTTAAATTACTTTAACAATTGAGATCAGTTGAGTGATAATATAACTTATACTGCACAGTCCGATGTTGACAGGAAAGGATTCACAGAGATTATTTAAGAAGAAAAGTAGTAAACAAGGGTATTACAAGTGTTCATAAATGCAAATATCAGAGTGGTTGAGATAAAACCTGAAAGTTGAAGATTGCCCCTTGCAAGAAACTTAACCCAACCAAATACAGTTATCACAACTATTACTAAAATAATCAGATTAACAGAGGGTATTCATCGAAACGTTTTAAGTCAGTAGCGTGCAAAAAGGTGGGGGAAATAGTCCCTTTGAAAAGAAATTGTAAAAGAACTACAGCGAAGATGGACGAAGGCATGCAGAGACCACAATCCAACCATCCCTTATCAATTTGGACACCTGCATTGCTTATTTATATGAGAATGTCACCTGATTAGAAGTGGACCGCAAAATTTGTTTTATGAAACTTACACCCATAGTCGAAGATTACGAACAACCAGTTAAAATATTTAATTTACAGCCAGCGGATTATACGACTGAAGTTATATGAGTGAACTGCGGCGTCAACACTCTGAATCACGTGAATCAAAACATTGTAAAATTATTAGGTTCAAGAATGAACTTTGACTGTTCTGTATTTTGTGCACATATTTCACGTAATTTTATTGAAATAATAGGTCGGAATCAGTGCTAACCAACTTCATTTCCAAAGGCAACAGCCGATAGCTAACCTGTACATAACCAACAGCTTTCGAAAAGGAACATTAATTCAGCAACTGAAACAGAACCTCGTGTATGAGATTTCTAAAACAACGACTTCTGTTAGTATGAGTGACGGAGTTCTAGAAAGAATGGCTTGTACACGACCGCTACTAAAAAGCGCACTTTTGCATGAGTTTCGACGTAGACTGTGTAATCATGGAAAGTTTGAACTCTCTAGAACACCGTTACGAGCAAGCTGTAATAGCCTACTTTTCAACCACCTCGGATGGCCTTCCTCACGAGTGTTGTAATCGAAATGTGATTTCGATTACAACACTCCTGAGGAAGGCCACCCGAGGTGGTTGGAACGTACAGTATTACAACTTGCTCATAACGTGGTTAATCTCAATCTGTTTATCAATAACATGTTAACCACGACGCCCAAACTGTTCAACTTCATTCGTACTAAATTTGGTGCGGATATTTTACAACTGTAGAACACCTTTTTACATCCTTTCAGTTTTTTACAATAGTGCGACCACCGTTCTTTTTTCTTAAATTTATTTTTCTCGTAACACTTACTACTGTCCCCATTCTCGTTTCTGATATTACCATTTCCGTTTACCTGAGACAACAGAGACTGTATGCTTGAGGTTATTAGAGAGTAATTATCCCGTCTAGCATCAACAAACAACCCGACTGGAATTCCGTGACTCAGAAATAGTATTAGTGGCGTCGGACTATCCAAGAGGCCTTCTGTATTCATTCCTAACTGCGTCTAATTGGCTCTACTGGCGAGTGCCTCATTCATTCCCGAACTATGATCCTGGCAGAAATAGGTGTTGTCGCAACAACACTTACGAATGTATGCAAGTGCGGTGGGGAAAACAGTTGATTTCGCGGCATAATCTTACATCTCTTGTACCGAATGAACACTTTTCATAACACCGTTCAGCCGCGCTCCATCGTTTATATTGGCCACGTGGCCCTAACCACTAAAAAGTGGATGATTTGGAAGCTGATTTATGAGAAGACGAAAACCACTAATGCAATAGAAAGTTCATGGACCTCATATTAACGATCAGTAAATGATGCTTTGTGGCACGGAATGCACGAATGACAAGTAGTTTGAAGTCAGCGTCAGCGAGACAGTGTTGATGGTGTCCTCGCCTGCATATGCCGTTTACATTACTTGACTGCGTTTCATTATAGCCACTTCTGTTTTCCGGATGCAGGTACTCCGAGAAAATCTAGCTTCCGAATAGATATTGACTGAGTCCAGCTAAACTCGACTTCGAAAACCGCCATGGTGATGATGCCTGGCTGTGATTAGCAAACCTGCGTTAATTCACTGTCTAATCATGCTGTCTTTGAACATTCTGGTAATGCTCCCATCGCAGTGGATTGTAATTATCTCAAAATTGCATCAGTGAATCGTGCAATTGGCATGCTTGTAAAAAAAGGAGTCACACCTCGCCGTAGATTTTCAGTGAAGGACATGTGGTCATTCATAGTTCGCCGCTTACTACCGGTCTACTGTTACCTGTATAATTATAGTGAGCAAACTTTTGCCTCTGACAGTCTGTAAAGTCCTATGTAGACAGAATTCCGACACAAATGACTGATCAGATTCTTTGATGGCATTTTGAAGATGAAATCAAAAATATACGGAGAATAATGGACAGCTAATCAGCACACGTTACATAATCTGGAAAAAGATGGTCGGTCCCCACTTGCTAGCAGACAGACTGTGAATGCAAGTAAATTGCCCCATCCTAATTTAGGGGTTGAATGCATACACAAATTCGACTGAGCCTCTTAACCTAACTAGAGTTTGTCACTTCTGACTCTATGGTCAAGTAGACCTTTCCGGACTGGCTCCTGTCTTTAAGCACAGTCCTTCAGGAACACCATGGTTCATAGAATCATGTGAAACCAAAAATGTATGCAGCCGATTTCAGTGTGGTGTCACTAACCGTTTCGGAGATATTCTAAAGTCGCAGAGATAGACTCTATGGAACAGCAGCAGACTTTGCACCGTGAAGTTACTTGTAAGGAGGACTGTCCCGGTTGATAAATCTAAATTTAACATTCAACCAAAAACACATAATGTAAGGTTCAACTTTCAAAAGTACAGTTTCCGACAAGTGGACGGGGTTGCAGTGGACAGTCCGTTGGGTCCAATTCTAGTGGATTTCTTAATGGCCAAAGTAGAATCCACACTATCCGAAAGCTTGTCAGAACCAGTGTTGTACGGACGCTACTTAGATTATCTTCTAGCCATCTTTGAGAGCTCGAGTGAATCAAATACGTTATTATCGAAGTTGGACCAGGCTCATCCGAACCTAAAACTGACAAAAGAGAACGAAACGAATGACTGCCTTCCGTACCTGGACATTCTAGTCACTCGAAGACCAGATGGTACAGTAGGGAAATCCGTCTACAGGAAACCTACCTAGACTGGACAGTATATGCATTTCGACAGCTTCTGTCCGGTACAATATAAGAGAAGTCTAGTCAGGACGCTTTTTCATAGAGCACGAAGAATTTTCACTGAAGACAACCTACAGCTAGAGTTAGGCTTACTGAGAGACACTCCGCAGGTCAACGGATACCCTCTGCGATTTATTAAAAAGTACAGCAAATCCGCCATCCCAACTGTAGAAATGGCGACGGTACCGAAGAGGATGGTGTATTTAGAAATCCCGTTTCTAGGGGACAGCTGGTCAACAGTGACGAGGAAGCGTCTAACAGCGGCTGTATCCAGGACTTATAACACTGCAAAACTGTGTGTAATAAAACGACCTAGAACTCTACCAGCCACCCCGGTTACGAACAAACAGTGTAGGTCTATCACATCTCACTGTTTATACAAATATTCGTGTAGCTGCAGTATGAGCTACATAGGGAGGACAAACCGACAACTAGCTGTTCGTATCAAGAAGCATGTACCCAAATGGCTGCAGACTCAATTAGAAACGCCAGGAGCCTGTATAGATGCTGATGGACGGCACCCCGCATCTTCCGTCGCAAGGCACAAAATGCAAACAAGACAGAGTCAAAGTTTCTGACGCGTTCTCGGTGATCTTTTGGAGCAACCGGAAACGAATACTCCAGTTTGCTGAGGCTTTGGCCATTATACTTCATAGTCCCCCCCTATGTGTCTTCAAAAACAATTTCTGTTGGCACTGCGGTTACCCTGGTATTCGGCAGTCCCACAATTGTGATTTTCATTTTTTGGTGTCTGTCTGTTTAATCCCTTAAGTCATGCTTCCGCTCTGTGGAATTTCGACCCGTTTAAAATTAGTTACATGTCCATGTGTGATCAGAATGTACGAAATGTTACTCCGGAGAACATCACGTGAATTGCGTCTTCTCATTGTTCTATTCAAGTTCATCAACGGAACAGTCTGTTTCAAAGAGACAAGAGATGATGACCGATAACTTTAACGTGATCTATGGTTTTACCTGTACCTGCGGAAGTAGATGTGTTAGCCGTACGTCAAGGAAACTGGGAACACGCAGTAATGAACACATCTGCAGATGTTTGATTGATCCGGTCAATTAAACACATCATTACTAGGAACTTGAAAGAAACTGGGTGCGAATCAGACGCAAATACAGCCTTCCAACTAATTTACCGTCCAGAATCAAAGCACAAGTTGAAATTTGCAGAGACTGTGGTAAGTCGCCGTGACAACCCTGTTATTCGTCCACAGAAACGGATGATCACCGCCCAAGTTGTACCGTAGTAAAAACTATTTTCCTTTGTTTTACCTCCCTTCCTCTTTCTGCGTTTGACTGTACCCCAACCAGACACTAACCTAGGAGTTCAGCTTGATTCTTGCCTTTCTTGTGACCGCCAACTTTCACCACTTAGTCCTTGACTCATATTGTTCCGAACTTCTACATCAAGAACAACATTCTTAGGAATGATACCATAATGCTACTACGCCCGAAGCGTCAGTGATTTGTCATAAAAAACTTACTGTCTTGGTCTCTTGTTGCTACGTTCACTCATTATAAATAGCCTGTGCCATCTTCAATGTAGTCATTGATGAGAGACGGACGAAACGTTCGTTTATAAGAAATCTTACTCTCTACTAATCACCACTGCAAAAGATACCAGCATCGTCACAAAGAACAGCAACCGACAAACAGTTGGCTGCAAACTATTTCACGGGATCCAAGATTACTAACAGCCGTCGTCATGGGACGCTAACGATAATCACGAAATGCTCTCCATGTTAACAGTTCTTATAAGGTCCCTACCCTACTCACTGTTCATCCTCCAATCCATCTGGTTTTGAGAAAATAAAATGTACCCTTCGCAAGATGAAACGTCTCCACAAAAGAAACACCATTGCGCCCTCTGGAATGATTTCCGTTGGGAGCATTTTTACGTTCAGCTTGAACTGGAAACGCTCTTTTGCCCACTCGTGGTAATTATCGATCGGTTAAAGTAATGCCTCCGCCTGCCGCTATGCCATACCTGCTTCAACACAACACGGGGTATTTCCGCGTTGTTCTAAAGCTAATTTTCTCTAGATTGTCCTGTCCGCTTAACGTGTTACACATTTAATTCTGTTGTATCAAGGAGAGTTCCATAGAAGTAATCTTTCAAAATCTGTGCAGCTTGCCCACACCTTTCTAAAGTCCAGTGTACGTTGCCTCTATTCCAGAACAAGAACTCGAGCTAAATTTCTTTCAGGGAAAAGCGATTTAAATAGTTATGTAATTAAGTTAAACTAGCGTACTCAAGCATACGTCCTCGCTTACCAGTTGGGACAGGGTGCGTAGGTGCTACCTGAGAGTATTACGAAAAACTAAAGGGAGAAAGAAAGAAAAACCACAGTGGAGCCAAAGGGTAACCTGGCGTTTGTCAAAGCCTTCTTCTCACAGAAATACGTCTCCTAAGACCCTTTGGATATACTGCGATCGTACTGTGGAGTTCACAGTAGACCAACGATAACAATGCCAACTACCACTTACATTTTTGAGATTCGGTCCCCGTTCAGGCATCGTTTGGGTTTTTGCAATTTGAGTAGCCGGTCTTGACTGTCACATGATTGCAGACGATTTGTAACAAAAATGTCGCAAACTTGAACTGAATAGATCTTAGTCGTTGTAGGGACATACACTACTGATGAGGTTTAAAAATGTTACGGATGGTTTTGTTGTCTTTCTTTGAAAAAGGCTAACTAGAAGGTCTAGTAGTGTTCAACATGAAAGTATCTAAATCCCTCACTACTCACCATCAAGCTGTAAACGAAATAATTTTTCTACTGCCGAAATATCTTCTAACGTCTATAAAGGTACAACTTTAACGATGCCTGTATTCTTGTATATACTAACGCATGTAAGTGTACAGTGCCAGCAAACCGGAAATGATTGTCTCAGACAGAAATGCCTCATGTGCGCATTTTGTGAACAAACTATGTAAATTTGACCAGTGTTTGCTCTACCTTCCTATGCAGATGCCAACTATTTGGAGGCAGAACTAAACAAATTCGCTCAGATGGTGCTTTTCACCTGTACTAATAACTAACCATACTGTCCGGCCCTTATTTATCCAGACCATTTACTTCTAGCTCACTCCCAGTTCGCGATAATATACTTTTATGTTGGAAAGGTAAAAGACCGAACAGAGCTATTTTTACGCCTGTAAAGGCAACTAATGACTCTACTGCCGTTTGAGAAATTGGGGCACATGACCAAGATGTTCCGAAACACCTTTCATCTACTCCGAGTAATCAAGGTGGTCCAAGTTCATATGCACGGTACCACCCGGAAATTTAGGGTAAAAATATACAGATTACCGTTTAAATATCCTAGATACTACTGTGTTCTGTACGACAATCACTCAAGTTACACCAACTGTTTGCGGGCCGATTTATGTGTGTGCTGAACACGGAAATCTATCTCGAATCGTGGCTTTGTTGTCCTGGACTGCGTGCGGCACAAACTTCATGTCTGGGTCACGCTGGCAGTTCGATTCAACCAGGCGCGTTCGTTCTGTGGTTTTTGTTCCAAAACATTTCGTCTAGATAACTCATATGAATGGTCACTGACAGCGTGTCACTGCGAATCGGCCGTCCAACGAGTGATAAATCATGTTTCGCTTACTTAAAAATCTGGAAAGCCCGCAGTTTCTGTACAGATCTAGGGTGATCACGTGGTTTCTAGCTTAGTAGGTTACTATGTTTAGTGAACTGAGGGAAACGATGAAAGTGTAACATTTTTTCGCAAACGCGACTGTGAACTCTCAAGACTCTAGGGTAGGACTTTTTAAATGCCCTTTGTGGATATTTCAAGCAATCAAGGAGTATGGTTTGGAAAGCTGAAGGAACCCAATATCCTGTTTATGGAACTTAGAAAGCCTCTGAAATGTGTGAATGACCGGGTATTCGTCAGAGAAAGTTATGATGTAATTTCAAATTTTTGTTGATTTTTGCATGCTGGTGAAACCCGGTATTTACAAATGAAGCAAAGAAACAAACGGGCTATTCCCTTCTCCACCAGCACCCATAGCTGTGTGGAATGAGCTGATCACTTACCTTTGCAACGATTTAAGATGGAATATAAAAACATGAGCGGTTTGGCCGTACATCTTTAGGCGTAGCATGCTCACCTCACTTGAAGTCAAAGCCACAGTGTATAGGACTCAAGAGCAACTTATCACAAATCAGTGTTCTTGTGTGATCACTTTGAAACCGTGAAGTGAAAGGCGCCGTTAATGTCACATGAACTAGGTTTACTAATAGTACGTAATGTCCTTGCAAAAACTGATTACTCCCATCCTTTAGTACAAATAACAGCCTGTGTGAACACAATACCCTTCCCGTAAGGGAGCGTTTTATAAAGTCATCCTTTCAGTATCGGTTCGCTACTCGCTGAATTTGAAAAGTAACTAAACTCGCCTCGTTTGTCATTCACATAGTCTTGACGTGAGATCGAACCGTATTCTTCCACGAACAACGAATCAGGTTAGATATCCAACTTTCCGGTGTTCCTTGGTTGTCCGGTATAACTAACTCCATACCTGCTCAGTCGACTTATAGTCTAAGTTTGGTAGTTCAAGGTGGCGTGCGTACCCTGTTCAACAGGTTGTTATTCATTAAAATATGTTAATCTAGTAACTGATCAGTAGAACATTGATCTAGTCAGCTTATGGTGATACTCAGTGCGCGTACTCCAGCTCAGCTCACTGTTTCGCTTAATGAAAGGTAGATGTTGAACGTTAGGTTTTTATTGCACATAGAGCATCTTGACTGGAAGTATTTGTCAGACTCCAGTTGGTCAAGTGATCAGCCACATACACAACACCGCAGGGGCATAATTTATTCAGAGAGTGAAAATGGTGGCTACAGCAAAGTTGTTATTAACCCCGTCCGTATGTCACAATCTCGTATATCGGTAGTGAATATTGATAGGACGCTGTGTGAACTCCTTATAAAAGCAGCCAAACGCGTGAGAACTAGTTATGCACAACAGTGATTATCTTACAGAACATCTTGCGAGTGTTACAGGTCAAAAACTTTCGCAAAAATTAACCAGATGCTCCCAAAATACACAAACCACGCGCTGTGTAGCCGTAACGTCACTGGCTGAATTTGTTAGGTTCTGTGGAGCAACTGTGATTCATGTGTAGACCCATAAACGACGGATCATCCGCCCTTTATTGTTACATAGAATGCCGATTCTCACGGCTAAAATCCACGGTATAAACTGATCATACGTTTACTATATCCGACTGTCGAGGTCTGCACCCAAGCAAGCGCACCGGATGTCACAGACTGACTGGTATACTTTCGTGGGAAGAGGCAGATATTCGGCTCGCTTTTTGAACCAGTCTGGTGGCTTTTCTTAAACAGTACCCGATTGTTGAAAATCAGGGCTTCTGTTGGATTCAAACCATCGACCGAAAGAACATGTCAAATGCGGTAAGCGTTGTACCAGCTGAGGCACAAGGTCATGACAAGAACTCGGAAATTTCACATTTGGACTCTGTTACACACCTGTCCCACCGTCTCTTATGAAATCCGCCAAATGATCCAGGGAATCAACAGCTCCAGCAGGATTTCCCAGACATTTCCCGATGGAATCCAACAAATCCACTGTTAAGCATTAGTAATACAAGTCTGCGAAAATTGGATACACCATTAACGTCCGAACTAATGTAATAAAGTATCCAATGCGGTTTGTTCTCAAATGTTTACAGCACGGTGAATCTTTTAATGGCAGTAACTTGAGGCTTTCTAACACCATTGATGTCAGTAATTTTCCTTATTGAATATTTGCATCCAATCTACTGTTGCTGGTGGAACAACGTTACATTTCTTAATGCAACCGAAACATTTAGTGGAAGATGTGCCGATTATTGAGGAAATCCCCGTATATTTTGCACGAAGATTACGGTACGCCCAAACGTGATGGTTCATAGTGATTTTTGTTGTCGTTCTTATATATCTTCACTATTTTCGGTCAACTACGCTAAACCTGGTGAAATAAGGCTCACCAAATGACCACCGTGGAGTCGATAACTTTTTTCAGGCAATATCCTTGTGCAATTTGTGCCGTTGATGTACTTTCGATCTCAACATGAAAATTTCAATGTTGTCAGTTGAGAGTAGTTGACAGTTTTTGACCTAAGATTTTGTTGGGTGTTCAGGAAACTGCGTTAGACGAGTGTCAATTACACAAGGAAGCCTACGATCTGCGAAGTAATCTTTGACGCTGTGTCTTACGGAATATCACAATCCTTCCTCTTGTGTTATGTCAGCCTTTTTACAAAGTTGTCAGTGCTTGTTTGAATTAGTTTGGCAGTGCGCATGATACACTTGTTCGTGGACCATTTGGAAGGTGGTTAGTATTTACTGGCAAAAAACAATCCATAATCTGGTGAAATAATCCGTTCCACACTTGGACCAACTCACTGTGTCACGTGGATCCTAATGAATGAGTTGTTGGAGTGACCAAATGAGCAAGACTTTTCAAAAAACGATTATACTGAAATCCACCCACGCCAATTTTGAGCAATGAGACTGCATTAGTGCTAAGTAATGTTGCAGATTTGATCAACTAAAAGTCTCGGTTTATACTCAACATTGGCGTTAGTGGATCCTGAAAAACTTCAAAAATTATGCATAAGAACTCGTTCTTCCAGATTACTTGGCAGATTCCACATGATACAATAGGGTGAATGAGCAACTCAGTCCCAATGTGATTTTCTGATGTGACTTCACGACTCAGTTAGTAAGATCTCCATTATTCTATTATCCGTGTTTGACCACGATCGAGACCAAGGAAACTGATCCTTTTGGGCTCGTTACGATTCCAATGGATCAGCCGGAAAAATTACTTTAAGCCTCAAGTAGGTCGAACGACATAGGTGAACCAAGCGTCATTGAAAACAGATTGAGAATAACACCACGTTATGAGCAAGTTGTAATACTGTACGTTTCAACCACTTCGGGTGGCCTTCCCCAGAAGTGTTGTTAGCACTCATGAGGAAGGTCACCCGGGGTGGTTGGAACGTAGAGTGTTACAACTTGTTCATAACGTGGTGTTATTCTCAGTCTGTTTATCATTAACATGTTAAACACGACGCTCAAAATGCTTGACTTCATTCGGACCAAATTTGAACCAAACGCCCTTTAATTCCTTGAGAGTTCTAATCGTTCTTTTGTTTACCCAGATGTGGTTTATTTTTTCGCGCTGTTTTGCAGTGATTCAAGAGGATAAAATACTTTCTCAGAGGCAATTTGTAGTTAAAATTTGACTCTTTTATATTGTCTGCCAAAAGCTCATGAATATTCAGTCTACTACTGATGTATTATTATCACTGCCCTATACAGCCGTTTTTATTTTGTTCTCACAACGTACACTAATAGCTGGTTTAAAGTCTTCACGCGCGAAGTGATCTGCTTATGCGCATCACTGTCAGGAAGTTCGATAAACAAATACATTTGTTTGGGCTGTTGTACCCCTCTACGTGAGCTCGAGCAAAATACTGCAAACAAATTATAACCCAGGTACATACAACTCCTGTCGTCACAAACGACGTTCTTAGAGTTGGTGACCGAGAAGGTAAGAATGTTGGCCCGTAACGCGAAGTGTTACCGGTCTGATCCCCTATTCATGCTATTTCAACCCGATGAGCTCAAACAAGGACGAAACCAGTCATCTAGTGTCACTATGAGGGTGAGCACTAAGATTTCGCTCATTATTGGCCTGCGGACGCAACAAGTGACGGTATTTAAACTCTGCATTACATGACGCTCAAATACACTTTTTAAAGTTCACTGAGAGAACCTACATTTCAGAGTATATGTTACATAGTAAATGGATTTTGCAGCTCCATAAACAAAATTTGTACAGGCTCGTAAGTGAAAAGTGACGCGACTCATAAAAGTAAAGCCAATAATTTCAAGTAGAGCCTTGTTCACATTTGACCGCAATCATCACATTCAGACAGATTTCTCAGCCAGCCTCTTTTGAGCATAAGCACCACAGTGGAGTTGCGTACTTGTTATACTTCGTCAGTAGTGCATACTCTTACCACCGCCAAGAGTAGAACGCTAGCCATCAAACTTGGAGATATGAGATACGAGAGTTCAACCTGTCTAGAAAGTACCAATCGCGAGTTTATTAACCGGAGTTAACCGATGTTAACTGTGTCTAGTATGGAAATCAAATCATTAGTTACAATCGGAGGTAATTAGGCTTTTGGTATGGTAATAAGGTCATACCTACTATGAGATCAGTGACAGTAGTTAACAAGGTCACTTCATGAAAGCATCGCCAGATTTCTAGTCGCCGCCATGACAAGAACATGCATCACTGAAAAGCCCTAAAAAAGCGGAACTCTGGTCTTGTGCTTCTCGAAAGAGGCTGGCTGGAAAGTCTATCTGAATGCAAAGGCTAGGATCGACTTGATCTGGAAACTAACCAAATCCCCGAGAACTCATCAGAAAGCCAGTAATGTCTGAAAGCCTTAGAAGCATGTGGTACTGATGAACCCTACCAAACGCGAAACCCAAGCCTATTACTTCTTTCCGTAAGAGGTCGATTAAAAATCTATATGACTTCAAGAGCTGCAATCGGAAAATGAGAGTGGTTAAATGTGAAGTCAAAAAAATCCCCGACTACTCATCTGTTACGCCGTAAGTTCTGACTAATTTGACGCGTTGTTTAGCCATAAATCTTCTGTTGTTAGTTCATACGTGATAATGTTCCATAGTTTTCTTTCTCCACTGAGTGACTTTGTTTCATTACACTGAACGAAATTCAGTACATGCCCAAACATCTCCACGAAAATCACAGATAAGCAGATTGGGAATAACACAACGTTACGAGCAAGTTGTAATACTCTACGTTTCAACCACCTCGGATGGCCCTCCTCATAGATGTTGGAACTTTTTGACATCACATAAGAAACAAAACTTCATAGGTGTTCCAGTACAGAAATTTTTGCTAGTGCCGTTATTCACAGGCCACATAAGTTTGGATGCTAGGTGTAATTACATAATCATAGCACGTGGGTGTAGTTAATCGTAACACACACGGATGACCATTTAGATTTGTACCGTGGCCGCAGTCTAAAATAGCCTCGTCTAGGCACACCATACAATCTTCGCTATATTCTTGTACATTCCGGTTCCAAAGTGACTTCTTTCATTATGGAATCGTTTACTCATCCCACGATCAGTTTTCATGTGATCACTTTATTATCACTGATGTATTGATGTCTATGACGATGATGATGACCACTTTATTAATGGCGTGACTAGAGCTTACTGTCTTTTACACAGTAAACTGAGCACTGCGCCCAGTAGTGATTTATTTTTGCCTACCCTGGTGTACTTGGTTCAACCATGGGCAAACTGAGCGCGATATTCAGCCCCTCGGACTCTGAGATTAGGCTGACCTAGATTACCTGGTCGTGTCAACGGATAGGAGGCCACCCTAAGTACAGTACAACGGCAAAATGGCACAGGGTGCAAAGTAGACATGACAAAACTTGGTGTACAACAGCAAAACCCATTAATTCATCATACTAACCACTCGCTTCCCAGGCTGAGGGCCCAAAATCGAACAGGACCTGTGAATGAGAAAGGTAGACTGCACTGCGGGTAAGTAGGTTTCAGTGAAGAGTGTCATCGAAAAAGTTTATGAATTGTGGCAGATAAAGCTACATAGGATTTGTCTTGTACTCACTTGCAGTTTGGCTGCCCCTTTGCAGGCTACAGACACATTTATATCGCTCCAGTTTTGATGTATGATATTTATGGATACACCTCCATTAGTCTCCCAATTCTCTTATCAAGCTAGGACCCCTTTTTTAGTTTCATGGACGGTAAACATCACGGCCACCCAACTATGATCTGCTAGCGCTGTTACTGATGACGATGATACTAACAATAATGAGAGAAGGGAGAATGAGTTTGTCCATCCAACCAAAAGAGGAAACTTCGCGACTTTTCGGCTTTTTGTCAGAATGCTCATGGTTCAGGTAATCAGACTAACTCTACCACGTGCAAAACATGGCCTAAACAACTGATTGACGGAGTCAAAATTTCCATCAGAAAAACGACCTGGGTAGCTTCAAATGGAGCGGTTTAAAATGCGTTATAGTTTTCACTATATGACAGATGTTTTTGGAACACCTCGGAGATCTTCCCGTTTTGAAACGTATTTCACCTGCAGCTCTGTTTTTCATTTTCGCTTGAGAACTTACAATTCACTAGAGCGGATATGAAGTTGGTTTGTATCTGGGTGATTTTTTCAAAGTGGTATGTTCATCACTGTTAGCATGTACATAAAACGACCATAGACAACTCCAGAGCATTGATTTCATATGAAGTGGATCAATATTTGACAAGATGGAAACCAGATTTTTTGTTGACTGAAAACAAGTCACCTCATCAAAGTCACAAACAGCGCTTCAGCTGCACAGTCCTGGCTTTGAACATACTGAAGAAACTGACCGAAACGTCATGATCGCATTAGTGACAAGGTTAAAAGTTCTTTTAGGCAGAATCCGTTTTAGCCGCAAAAACACTAAGATATACTTTTTTTTCTGTTCTTCTCGGAATTCCTTCACTTGGTGTACAGTGGGAAAGATACGGACTTTCACGATAAGCTACTTGCACTATTCTGCCTAACTGTAATCACTCCGTCAGGTTTGGTTTTCTGCTAATTGTAACCCTTCGTGTCGCCTTTCTACCCAGCGATCATTAGCCGTTAGCTGGTTTCTTCGACTTTCTGTCTCTGACCCTAATTTTTGGCTTTTCCCCCTCACTTTGATCAACGTTTACTGCTTATAAGCTTACTTTGTTCTCTGCGTATTACGACGTTTGACTGCAATAAAAATTTGCACAGAACACGTTGATACGTCTAGCTGCACATAATTGTATGACCCCGTATACTGCTGGCAACAAACAACGAGGTGTAACTGTGGTTAACATAACCAGGATGTGATCGTTGGACAGAGTGCCGAACACAATTTAGGCAGCAGAATCTTCACTTACTGAGTGGTCACGGAGCTAATATAACGAGCACTTAGTAAAAAAAAATATGGTCAGTGGGCAAGAAACCGTGACCGCCGGTGAAAACGTGACACGAAAAGACTAAATTAGGGCAAAGAAACATAAACCATAATACATCGTATTTTGTTTAAACGTCTGACTCGACCACATTACCTTAACTTCTAATAAACTGTTTAGTTGACAAAACTTGTAACCGACTTTCAGTCTTGTGCATACTAACCTAGACGAACGAAGATACACTGAGATAGTCGACTAGCCTATTTGACACACGTCTCCAAGTCAGATGATCTGAAAGACGAGTTATATATGCCATCGGTTCATTAAGTCTGGTAATCATTCACATCCCGGCCAAAGCCAGCGTCTGGATGCTGAATGGAATCGCTAATGAGGTTGATGAAATTAGAACGATGAATGCAAACGAAAGATTGACAAAGGGCAGGTATGAGTCGGCCGAAATTTCAGCAAACGTGAACAGTCAAACGAAAGTTGGAAGCAGGTGGTTGGCTGAGACGCACGAGGACTTTGTTTGATAGCGCGGCTGCACACAACAGATTGTTTCTAGCTGTCATGTGATTAGTAGTGCCAGCTGTGTGCCGTCGGAACTCGATGACACTCTGGTCGGTTGTCGAGAATCGCAGACTTTGGTTTACATTATTCGCGAGCCGTCTAATATCATCCAAACGAAATCAGAACTACGTAAATGCATTAACGAAAGAATACCGTTCAACTAAATTCAGTCGTACGGAATGAATCCGAAATTCTGCTTCAATATCGAAACACAACTGGTTAATTCACGAGGATATTAACAAGGAATGTGAACATGTTACACTAGTAGTTTTCAATCAAATGAACAAGTGATGCCATAAGTGGTCAAACTTGGGAATCAGACTGGGACGTTCATCGTATAAATTTGCTCCCTTGAGAACGGCTGTATTAAACCAGACTATCAAACAGTACTGTCCTGGTTGGTAAGATCTCAATAGCTGATAGCTTCATAAATCCATTTATACGAAATCATAATGACGTAAGGATTTTATCGGGCAGACCATTCCACATATTAACCGGTTTGCCCTTATTAGTTCGTTACATGTAGACGATATTCACCATACAGTGAAAACGAACCAAGGACAATCGGCTGATTTGACTCTACTTTGTGTTCCATGATGGCCTAAATTGAAGAAGCCATCAGAATTTCGTGGGCGGTCTGATACCTAGAGTAATTGGAGTTAAACACCTTCAATCTGTTTGGATCCGATACGTCGCTTGACTTCAGCCAAACGGAACTGCACCGCTTCAATACATGAACTGTACACAAAAGTGTGAATGACACCCGGTCGTTAATTCGACGTTCGTTTGCGAAAAACGTTGTTACTAAGACTTCTTGACAGCTTGAACGTATCTGGACCATACCCACCATAGAGTATCACATTATTCATTCATACGTGTCTGCAAATGATAAGCATGGAATAATCGCGATCGGAACAAAACGCCCTAACATCATTTATAAAACTTCATATAAACACTGGTGTGTGGTCAAACACGAACCATCACTCAGTACAGGATGCCCTGGCCTGCCAAAACGAATAACGAGCGGAAAATTACAGTTTCCAATTTAACTACTAAAAAGTAAGAAAAATGGCACTGGGGGAGCTCGAAACTTAGTGTTCACAACTATTCACCTTAGCGTACCCATAAAGGAACCTGTTCACACTATCGATGTACAGCCTCAGTGTGCTCTGTGGAGGTGAACGCTTCCTGTTGCTTCATAGAAAATTCGTCACTTTTGTGCACTGTAACACATGATTCAGCGAACTCTGCGGTCAAGCGCTACTGTTTTGTCGTTTTGTAAAGTCGTTGTGTTCACCTAGCTAAGGGGGTTACAACCTTGTAATGAGTCGGTGGATAACTTGCAATGATAAAATTGTGGCAACACAATAAATATCATGTTACTTCGCTTAACGCAACAATTCACTTATCGTGACCACTTTAACAAAGTTTCAGCTTTTATCCAAGCGGTTACAATATTGTTGAAAATGAAGAGGATGAGCGCAGTCAGTGTCAACCGACTGTCAGTA
This sequence comes from Paragonimus westermani, assembly GCA_008508345.1. Classification (NCBI taxonomy): domain Eukaryota; kingdom Metazoa; phylum Platyhelminthes; class Trematoda; order Plagiorchiida; family Troglotrematidae; genus Paragonimus; species Paragonimus westermani. The sequence continues at coordinate 101,618 of QNGE01000690.1, read as the reverse complement.
CCGTGTCGGCAACCATTCTGAGCAGATAGAATAGATAACATCAGGTCTACAATGAGTACCACTTCAAACAGGCATGATGAATTAGGTGTCCCAATCTACACCTATCATATCCGACACCTAAGCTTTAGGAGACAAACAATGAACGCAGCTGAAGATTGCAGACGATCAATCTCGGAGATTACCTTCAAACCTTGATCAGGCTGCAATAGTGGGTCCATCGCCTATCCATGAAATTGCTCACATTACATACAGTCATACCTTGCGACGCCTAGGTAGCTGATGGTAAACAAGATCAGCCCGCATAACGTTCATTGCACGTTTGACTCCGTACAGTAGCGACGATGACAAAGCATAATCAATTTTACGCCGCTTAGGAAACTGTTAAAAGTGGACGGAATGTGCGACGGATTTTGAGAAGAATGTCGTATGTGCCCGATTTGAACTGGTTGAAAGCCACGGTATCTTGAAACGTTCATAGTGAGACGATTGACCCTAAATAACCACTACCAGAGAATACGAGTGCCTGCCGATTGTAGTCACATCAACTCTCTGTTTCCACTAGCATTTTGCAAGATCTCAGTAACATACCGGCAATATTAAGCCTATTGTGATGACAGTCAACAAACATGGGAGTTCGATCCAGACATCCCATTCGCGTACGTTCCTAATGATGATTTACAAGAAACTCACAATGGATCAAGCGGTAACGCACCGTAAGCGGCGCGACGTGATGTGAATCGAATTAACTGGACAGACGAGCAGTGACTCATTCTGTGTCTTATTAACGGAAGACTGGAGGTACGTTTTCGGGCCTCTTCAATGAATATGATAAACCACTTCCATAAGGACGTTTGAAATTGGCAACTCTCTAAAAGCCCGTCGGCTGTTGACGTGTGGTCCCCCTGTGTTACTGCGTAGTTCCTCTAAATTTCACCCTTTCCTCGCTAAAATTCATTTTGTATAGTAAACTTCGCTACTGCACAAAGCTGAATGTGCACCGAAAGCCAACCATGCGATGACCTTACAGACTATGATTTGCACAGGCGCTGTAAAGTATCTGTGAAGCACTCCAGCGGTGTTATTCACAAATGCTATGAATTTCTGATTAAACTTGCTTCAAACAGGCCAACGGAAAAACACCTCAGTGATGAAACTCGTATCTATGAAACAACCACAGATTACATTCTTATGTTCTGTAAGTTCATATTTGAAAAGGATGCCATATAAAGTTTCAACAGGTACCACGTGCTTCAGGCTATTGACGAAGTTAAAAAACTAGGCGAGAATAGAAATATACGGAAAATAAAGTAATTAAAACGGAACTTACCGATTCCTTGTTTGTTTAGCATGCCCAGCTCCTCTATAGTTTCGGCTTCAAGTACGGCTCGAGGTAGTCTAAGGAATGGTCCACCTCCACACGGTTTCCTGTTCAATTTGCAACCCACGGTGCGGACCGTATTTTCCAACGTACACAATTGCCGGAGTTCACGATATTCGTTTGGGGTTGAAGATAGAAACAAACATGACAGCACGAACTTTTCGCCATCATTCTGATCGCATAACTTCTTAAGGCCAACCTCTTTGATCGCAAAGTCCGTGGAGTTATTTATCGGGCGCACGTGTGTACTGGAAGACCTAGCTCTCTATGTCATCCCCCAAACCAACGAATGAAATATCGGGTGAATTCAGGTCATGGTACGCGTTACTCATCCACCAATCTCTGTGTTGGTGTGTTTCAAATGGGAAACACGTATGCTTGCGTGTACGTAGGTGTGCACAGCTCTGACAATTGGGCCTAGAACACCTGCATCCACACCGTCATGGCCTCGACGATGGAGGTTGGACCATCGATTACTGGGCACGCACGCTCACAATGTGTGTGCGCAGAACAAAAGTTGAGACACGCAGAACTATGTCCACGTTCAGGGCCCAAAATCGGATAGGACGAGCGATGTGTACGACTTCGACTGCAATGTGGCATATCTGGCTGATTTGACCTGCAAAATATTTTCCCCGCCCTTTGTGTTTGTGTGCACAATTTGTGCTAGACAAGTTAACATTGACCACTGAGAGCGTTTTAGAAGTAATCACTAAGATTTGTAATCGAACGGATTCATCGTTGCATTTTTCTTAAAAGAATTCGAAGTTACATGCCCATTCAGTATTTGTTAAAAAAAAGTCATTATTTTAGTACAGTGTTTGAACTAACATACCGCACAGGATCGGGTGAATGGCGGTGAAAGAACTTATTCGTCCGAATTCTGTAAAAATCTACTGAAACGATTACGTACGATCAGGCACCAAAGATCTTAGCAACTTTAAAAGGAAATTCAGTAACCTTACTTACTGCTTGCTAACTGTGTAACTATTATCGAGGGTGGACGTTTGCTATGCTTGCCCAGAATCGTGTAATCATTTGATAGTTTTACGGTAATTCCTCTCCATCGATGCAAGTACGTTAGTTGGATATGGCTAGAACACCATACTGTCACTTTCTCACATTTCACAAAGAGAAACTAGAGTATTTGACAAATATCGACCAGGCTACTGGTTTTCGGTACTGACAAGATATTTGACATAACCACCACAAATGTGTCGACACAGGTATTCCGTTATTTGCGTACATCACTGCTGGCCTACTGAAGAGGTTTTCATAATATTCCTGATATCATGGCTGTCCGAGTTGAACTGCCCCCCCCAAAAGTTTGGTATAGGCTACACGCCTATGAATGTGTAAGTAATATTTGTTGTGTCGTGACCTGTTCGATTCTCATGAGACGATTGGCGTATTACGTCTGATTTCTGTCAATCGACTCATAGTGGATGCTCAGATGGACGCAAGTTTTCAATTTAACTAAACCGGAAGACGAAAGACATGAGATGATTTGATCACCTTGTTTGTTCCTATTAAACACCTAATTCTAAACTAACAAGGTTTATGATTAACGAAGATGAGGACAGCATACGTTCGGCGGGAATAGCAGATGTGATGTTATCCATGGTTGTGGTGACCGGTGATAGTAATCAATGACAATGTTTTCAACTAACGTTAATACGTATCTTTTTTCATTAGGCAGTGAAGTACTGAGCACAAAGTTAGGATCACTGCAGTGACTAGCCGCTTACAGAAATTTGACGACTGAGGAGCCAGGTCGGCGTTTGTGGTCTGCAGCTGTTATGTCTGCTTGAACAATCACTTGGGAAAGTGTCCAGTAGTATTTGCGGCAAGACTTCCATCAGTAGGCTTTCCTGGCCGTGATGTTGCTTTCAAACAGTGGTCTCTTCGGACGGTAACTTCGTACAAACAGTTTTTTTAAACTCCATTAGGTGGTGTTTTCCGTAAGCCTTGCCTACGGCGCCAGACTGAAGTTAGACCTTAATACTTTGTCTCAGAATGTTAGACCTGTATCAGGCTCCTCAGAGGTGCAAGTTTGGCGGAATCAGTTGAAAAACAGCAGATAAAGAACCCGGACGAAAGCGCATAGAACGCAGTCACCGGTCCGGTCATCAGCTTTTGATAGATCGAGCGATGAACAGAGTCATCTGATCTGCGAAGGAGCAGCATAATAAATAAGTCAAATGACCATAAGAACGCACGAAGTAACCAAGCAAACACAACCTTTCTACTCTGGTATAGCTAACTGGAGTTACTAAAGTGGACCTATGATTGCTTGGTTTATTGGTTGCGCACTGAACACAAATCGAGCATGCACGCTCCGTGAGTTTCCCTGTGAAATTACAATACTCCGGCACAGTTATTATCAAGGAACATTCAGTGACATCTGAAGTCCTGTATACATTTCAAAAAACCTCGTCTCAGATTACGACAAATCCTCGTTAACAGCAGCGAAGTCTACCAATAACCCAAAGCTATACAAGCGTACGATTCGTTTCATTCACATCAACAAATTTCCTAATTAATTTTCGATAACCAAAGCGTCACTCAGAAAATTTAATTTTTTGTGTGACTAAATTGATTGCGATATCTTGTGAGTTTATGCAGTTGAGTTAGCATTAGTTAACAGAACAGGTGCTGAGTCATTTTTCGAGGCTCTCAAATAACCGGAGCACATCTCAAAAGCGAATGGGCTGAGCGTTTTGGTGTGGCAACTGAGTCATGCTCAGTGTGAGATCAGGGACACTGTAGAAACCAAGAGGTTCAGATCCTGGTTATGACAAACACACGTGCCCTTGAAAAGCTTCAACAAGAGCGAAGGATGAGCACGACGTTCCATTTTTATGGTGTTTGGTTTTCGTGACTTTACTTGACTTGAACTGTCCATATGAATAGAAAATCTGTAGTCAAATGTGAGCAGTTTTTGGTGTATGTGAACAATGTCGCCGACTACGTACCAGTAGCACTGATATGCCTTAAACACAATAGACTTAAATTCTGACTGGAAAATAGCAAGTTGAGCATAACTTGTATAAAGTGTAATGAGAAGAAAATCAGGCTAGACGGATTAATATACGAGTATTACAAAAAAATTAGATAAATAATTTAACACGAATAAGTTCGTTGAGCCAGTGAACATACCCATAGCCGGTAATGTTAGAGAACTTCTATACGCAGTGCTTTATTTTAAAGAAGGCACTCACAAGGATAATATCAGGAGGTTTTTGGTGAGAAGTGTGGTATTTCTGAAATGTAACCAATGTGAAAATTCTGTTGCAGCTAGCTTTTTTATTTCACGAAAAGAGTGTAGTCTAACAACTCAGTTGTTTATTGCTCGATGAGAGTTTATAGGTTATTTTTGTCCACATTTGAGGAATACGAAAGATATTGGACCTACTTTGTAGGCCAACCATCGTGCGTAAAATGCGAAAGTTCGAACTGGTTATTCATTTATCAGTGGGTTTCTCCCTGTTTGTGCCGTTCTGACTAAGTTTGCCCTTAGAACTACAAAACTCTTGATCAGTGAATTCCTCCAAGCAACCCGATCACTTTCCAGGGGCTATCCCAGCCAAGTGAATCAACGGCACATTATCAAAATGAGAAAGCGGCACTCACTGTTAGATGTCCACTCGAAACGCTCGTTAGAATTAGCCAACATTCAATGACAAGACGTGATACATTTCGACAAGTGAATCAGCAAATATTCAAGTGAAACATTCAGTTAGTCTATTCGTACACCTATCTTTTGTGTGATACTAATGTGACGAAAAGTTCCATCAAACTTCCGAAGTGATGACTTGTTCCACGCGGCCAGATGACAACAACTGAAGATGGCCTTCAGGGCTGGGTAACTCAGTCTGACAGGAACGTTTGTTTTGTCCCACTCTGATGTATGGAGGAGATGAGACGCTTATCGAAAACTTTGCCATTCTAACTAAAAATAGACTTTATTAAGGTACGTTCCCACTAAATGGATGAATTACGGGGAGGACTACTGTTTAATCCACAAATGTTAATTGCCTTCTAACTTTCACTTATTCGGTGTGGAAATACCTAAGAAAGCTCTGTGGACCTCTTGAGTTTCAAATAGTAGTTTGACTGAGAACCACTGCAAAGGTTACTCGACCTTAAGAATCCATTAATACTTTTTCTGACCGAAGATTCCCGACTACCAATAAAGGTTTCATGGGGGTTTGTGACATCAGTTGCTGATCACTTTCTAATATAGTTTTATGTCATTCTGTAAACGTTATAGCTGATTCATTAATAAGCACAGACTGGAACGCGATATTTCGCAGAGTATATATCTACCTTCGTATAATTAGCTAGAATTAAGAAGACCCCTGCAAGTAACTGGCCCCAGTGACCACCAGCTACAAATATGAGGATGGCACTCCAGACATTTATCCATCAGGCCAAACCACCACGGTCACTATGGATGCAAGCATTTACATTTACTTATGATTGAACTGAAGGCGCGTAGAACTCCACCCTTCTGCAACCCGTCTAGGGTTTTAGTGTATGTTTGCCTGCTGGTAGGTCAACCACAAAAGTCCGTCAGTTTTGATCTGTAGGAAAAGGCACAACTTTTAGGTAGGCTAAGTAGATCCCTTCCGTAATTATTGTCCAATTCATTCGTCTATACATATATGAAGTAATCTGCAAACTCACATCGGCAGTCGAAGATAGAAATGTAAAAGTTGAACGATACTACTAAATATCAAATGCGCGCTCTTGTCGCCCGTCAGACAGTATCCTGATCGGGGGAGTACTTCGATCACATTGTGTTGCACCGCCAATGGCCCAGCCCAGCACGAAGGTGTTTCTACCCGCTCTGGATCGGTCGGCACGCAGCGGCTGAGTACCATCGTGCGGCCATCTTGACTGACTCGAAGTAGAAAGTTCTGTTAACCAAAGGAGGTAGGGTTAAATAGCCTGTGTAGTAGGGTTAGTATGCAACTTCATCAAAACATATTTGAAGATAACTGCAATTAAAATCACAACGGACACTCTTAAAATTTGATTTATACAGTAAACCACACTCATTTGCTTACTTGTGCAAGCTTTGGTTAATCTGATTTAGACCTCACAACTCAGTAGAAGAGGGTAACGTGGGTCAAGTAAGTGAAACTGGTCACGCGGTATTATCACGCCAACCAGATGATGATAGAACTAACAAATAAGGAAATGCAGAGGACATTTGGCTCAAATATTTTAAGAAAAGTAAGACGGAGTAGTTTTTAAAAGACATCAATTACGATAGACCAGTTGAGTTACTTGAAGCTCGTCATAGATTCAGGTATAATTAAACCACACTCAGCAAGACGGTTTATCACCTGTACTGTTTATTCAGGATGAAAGCTGCAGTGAAAAGCTTTGCAGTGCTTGTAACTAGCACGCTGCATAGAAAACAGAATGTTTAAAAAAAGTAATGTATACGTGTTACTTTCATTCGACGTGATCACTTGCGGCTGACGCGAAAAAGCAAGGTCACAAATAACTCGTTCCAGGGTTGTTAGAAATAGCCGGGGATCGCCGCCTTTCGGCTTGTCAAGACTATTTCGAGCTTTTGCGTAAGTGTGAGAAACTAGACTGAAATCACATTTGATCTACTGAAGATTAGAGATTTCTACAGAAAAACAGTTTTGTCTCTTTGCAAATTTGTGGAAACACCCAAACTATCATTAGTCCATCATTCATGTTTGGCCGTTTTAAATGTCACTTGAGTTGTATTTCTTTGTCGTGTCAACTTCAGTAACATTTACTTAAAATGAATCCATCAACGCACCTGGAATCCTCCGCATGAAGTTTCAGTCAAGAGTAGCCTGAGAGAGAATTTATTTCAACCTTTTATTTTCTAGGTTATTCCATAACAGCATAAGTATTTAAAGGAAGATCTGATGGCTAATTCTGAGGAAATGCGTCCGATGTTTTGAACCCTTTAAAAACATCTGACGAATAAAGTATTTTATAGTTAATGGCCTCAAACTGTTTGTCACTTACGCATAACATAATGCTGTTCTGTGGTGTAATAAAATGTTACTGAAAACTCTTCTGAGAAAAATGGCTAAGCCGGAACTTTAAGTAAAGTTCCTCAGCGAAATTCTGTCATCCACTAGCAGACGCATGACTGGTGCTGAAAACCACCGGTCTCGAGCTATAAGAACGTCTGCTTGTGACATAATATGAAACTGGCTGGAGAGTAGGAAACACAAGTATTTTACAAACCGCAAAGTTACCCATAACTATTTATTCTACGACATGCCAATCAAACCTTAGTTTGGGTTAAGAGAGAATATACCAAAATACATTAAATGACTCTGGGGTTCTGCATAAGCACTGACTCGGAATAAACCTAACTTGACCACTTAAAGTGAAAAGTAGTGTTCTTTATCTAAAGTTTACTGTTAAACTGTGCTCTTCAGCGTTAACCATAAATAGTGACTTAGGTCCGATTGGAATATGCTCTGACCAGAATTAGAGCTGACTCGTCTTACTCGGACATTTAATCCAACTATAAATAGATCAGTTAGCAGCCGTGAAAGAAATCACGATAATTGCTTCAGTCTGTGACTGGGGGATAGGTTGGAGGCAGAATCAATCCAATGTTTGCCGGAATATCTCGAGATAGGCATGAGGATAGGATCAGATTCAACACAGAGATAAGTCACAAGAGTCGTTGAAAAAAATTGATCTGAAGGGGTAGTAGTGAACAGCAAAAAACTACAATAAACCGCAGAATGAAACGGATGGATACGTGACGTTCGAATATAAATGTGAGTGCCCCGTCGCCCATATGTATATATATATATATACGAACTTGGCAGTAATTGTCTGTTTTACTGGAAAATATTCTGCCGAATTTGCGTTCGTGGCCAAGACAAGACGCCGGACTGCGCCCATGCAGTTGCAGTTAATTCGTAACTTTTATCATGCTGACCACATTTAAACAATATTCAACACAACATTGATCGAGTGGATTGAGACTTGGATGTTTGTAGGACAAACGTCCTGGAGAAGACAGTGAAATTTCACCCCAAGAAGACCGGGTCAAGGTTGATCAAAATCAAACCGCACTTCACTATGTTAATCTGTTTGAAACCCAAATGTGCCAACTGCATACAGGTGATGACTCCAATGCCACAAAGCAAGGAGAGAGTTTGGAGCGAAAGCCTAAATGCGAAACACAAACCGTCTCACATCCTTGTATGGTTCAATACACTTAGTGTTTGCAAACCATGGTATATTTCGTTCTCGTATCCTCCTCCTCTCGATGTCAAGAATGTCCCGTGGGTGTACGACTTGAAATCAAAGCAATATCTCATTACCGCCATGTCGTAGCCAACGACTTTCCTCGAAATACATCTCGAGTAACAACAAAAATTAACGCATAAATGGAATATCGTTAAATGATATGGAGGAAGTTGGCTAGAACATAAGACACTGCAAGCTGAATAATCTTGAAAAGTTCACCCACGAAAACTTCTGAAGACCTTAATAGGTGAGTTATCAAGTCCCACCAACTAAGTTTGCTCACTTCAAGCTAACAGGTTGGCAATTGGCTTTCACTGTTTACCGAATATACGTGATTTTCAAGTAGTACAGAATCTGGCGTGATTGGTTCCAACCTCTGTGTTGTTCAGAATATCAGTACGTTCGCAACTTTTACTAGGAAGACGAAATGTTCATGTTCATTGCGTGTGTGCTGAAAAAAGGGGAAAAGTACTCAGAAGATCTAAAATTTAGGGAGAAACAAAGAACACTCGACCATCAGCCTTAATCCCCATAGTGTTTCCTCTAATACCTTAGGTGAAATATAACCTTTTTGCAAATAAAATACATTAAGAATGAGTTAAGTGTAGAACTAGACTAATTTCTTTCCAGCCAAACCTCAGCCAAAGCGCTAATCACAGTAGAGTTTAAGAAGGCAATTTATATGCGGTTGCTATTAAAAGACAATCATCTAAGATAAATGAGGTCTGAAGAAGTTGACATGTTTCAAAACGGGGCATAGATTGTTACGAGATCATCTGATCTTGCGAACGGAAACTCCGCCCATCAGTCGTATGACAAACAGCTATAATTGTGATTAAGTACAAAACCCAGTTCCGTTAATTTCCTAAAATCTGTTTAACAAATAAACTACTAGTTACTAGCACAGTAGCCAATATTTAGTTGACAAATTTGATCACGAACGATAAGAAAACGTCAAACTTAAACAACCGGAGAAAACAGTGAGTGTTTATGCACCTAAGAATGCAGAAGAATGATGCTACATTAACCAGCTTATTCAGTCAGTAAGTGACTGACCTGTTTGTGGTGTGGTTCATGTTCTTAGAAGATAGTGGCATTAGAAATGGGATTACAGAAGTCCAGAATTATAGTGGACACAACCAGAGAAGAATATCTCAGCGAAGTTCTGGAAGGCAGGGATTTGCTCGGGAATACATAATTTCACAGCTAGCAAATTTATAAATGATCCTGGTAATGTGTACATTCTTTACAAACGGTCGCAGCTTAACTGCACTTTTCAACAAGTCCCTTTCGTAAAGAAACACCCTATTCGAGCTTCGCTCTTGGTGACTGGCCAGTATTAGATACCTCTGCTACGGCCGTGAGTAGAACTCTGCCCACTTTTTTGTGACAGTCTTGCAGAGCGGTGTATCATTCACTTTTGTAGCAGTGGGGCAATCTGAACTTTACTCACAGACGAACGCGGCTGAGGGTTTGCATATGATAATTCGGTCGTGCGTAAAATGAAAACAGTGGTGAAATGAATAACGAACTGAGAAGACCGGTTCTGCAAGATGGTAATACCATTTCGTATGTTCTCGTCAGCTGCTACACACAACAACGGTGGACATCAAAGACGAGATGGCCAACACAGATGCCTCGCGGGAACATAACCGGAGTTTTAGTTCCAGCGGTAGCATGGATATGCACTACTGGTGGGCTCTAACAGGAACAGAAGTTGAATCCGGTTCTTCTTTTTAAGGCGACTTGCCGAAAAACTTGCATGAATTGAAGGGCTGTCAACATTTATGAGTGATATTCAATTTGTATTAGCCGAACTCTCAAACTACCTAGCGATTTGCATCAAGTGTCAGGAGTATACAATGTTTTCCGTGAAATAGAGACAAAATTATGACGCACTATGACCAACGTGGAAGACGTGTATGTTAGTAGAACGACAAATTATAGGCTGAATTATGTGTAAGACCCTGGGCTGTAAAACCTAGGAAGACAATTTTCTTGCTGTATGTGAATGAGTGATGACCTTAATAACGGATAGTTGTGAGATGATTTCAACAAAAGAGAGCCCAAAATTCGTTTCATAATCAGTAGTACTCTAATGGTTGGCAGTTGAAGAATTTTAATGAGAATCGAAACTAAATCCTTCAGACATATATGTCAACTGACCACATTACCAGGTCTATCGTACCAAGGCACAAGCAACCAGTTATATCATATGCATATATAGGGGCAGCGTGTCGGAGGGAAGGAGAATAGAGAAAACAGAACAAGGAACAGGTCGGGTTTCTCTATAGTATCAGGTAAACTCTGTTGTGAATTTAAACCTGTTGTAACTCCATGGGATAAGCGAATGAACAACCTCAACATGAGTTAGAGTTTTCAGCAAATGACTTCTGCCAACATTTTTGAATGCTACCCATGTACTAACCAAAGAAACCTGAGCATCAGTGTACAAGTGCATTCAAGTCACAAACACACAACAATAGGAAAGCCTACTAATTCTGGCCCGACGAGTTTCGAATAGCATATCTTCGTTATGGCCACTACGGCCTATTGAGCAAGTTAGCTATGGTTTCTCAGAAAATAGCAAAGGATTCAAATAAATCTACACAGTTTGGATCCACAAAACGATCATGGATACCACAATGTTTCGACAGATATAGAACGTGATAAGTCATAATGAAAGGGTGTCGTTGATCAAATGACACTTGTTGACATGTGGACCTCAAATGAGCCGAAAGAAACCTTTCGGATATGTTACGTAGCAAAAATGAAGACTTCTGAGGAGTGGGACGGTCCTAGTTGGTAAATGGGAGCCATCCGTCTGTGTGCAGAAAACTCTTTCATCAATACCAGATCACCTTGGTAGTCGATGATTGTTAATGTCACGCGTGTTTACGCGTTGTTAATGACTCACTGGTTTGCACAACGCCCGTGAAATCGTGCTATATAAAGCCGCAGGCTGTGGTGTGTACCTAACAGAACGCCGATTGTTCTCGAAATATACACTGTTTAAGAGGTTGTTCATGACTTCTCTGAGGAACATGAGGTCCAAGGTTTCTGATGGAAACGAACGATTTTTTCATCTGCATGAGTTGGACTGACGTGGTGGAATCGTGAGTCGCGTAAATGTTTACAGTTTGTCGGTGAGCCAACTTTGCTTGATTCAACCGAACCCCACAGAAAACAGTGAAAGATATGTACTGTCCAAAAGGTTCCGCCGATTCAGTCAAAACTCGTTTGATAGCGTACTTTGATCATTTTGATCTCGTTGTTATTCTTACGTAGACCGATTGTTACTGACTGACTCAACCTACTGATATATAACTAGTTAATGTTCCTTTGGTTTTGACAGAAAAACGGGAACTGGAATGAATAGATTAATGTTGACCAGTGCACTGATTTGAACAAGACGTATTTACTCCAACAATCCGTATACCTAACATCCTGATGAAACTTCATTGAAAATGCGTTTGTTATGCTTCCTGTTCTATTGTGCCATCAAACTTTTTGAACCTGATAAATCATTTTATACTAAGGTGCCTGAATTACAATATTTCCCACACCTTACATCGAGTCACCCGCACTTTCACTCACAACGTTCAATTTTCCCGAAAACATAAACCATACAGAAAAGTTGACAGCTATGTTGTGACGTTGCCCGATATATAGACGAAGCTGATCAGCGCTGTCCGGTAATGAGCGCAAAACGCACTCCTCCTTGCCTGCATGTACGTATACATATGTGTTTTGTCCGATCACTTTCGTATTATTTGGCAGGGTGTAGGACTGCCTGATAAAATAAACGTGAGTCCTAGCCCACTTTTCGGTAGACATTAACTCTCGAATAGCGAAAGCGTGCTTACTCAGCTTCACACGAAGAAAGTGAAATTTGCGTTCTGAATCAAAATCCCTGTTGAACCATTCAGATGTAACCACAGTTGCGCATAACACTCAACCGCCATAACTACGCTAGCCCTCTGAGTTGTAGTGACTGAAAAACTTGTCCTCCGGTTGCAGTCACTTTTCCATAAGCGACTCCATGTGCCAAGACCTAAATCGTCCCTACAACCGTTTGCATTTGCCGTCTTGAAACAAATTCGTGTGGACCAAATCCGTCTCCCTCCATTATTCGATGAACGTGTTAATTCCAAATTGATTACTGACGGGAAGAAAACAAAGCTTATATAGATATAACCATGATGACTCACTAGGAGGCACTGCCATGTTTTTCCGTTCACACTGCATCTAACAATTAACAGGCTCGGACCAAAGTCATCAGGTATAACAGTGGGTGGAAACAGGATATGTCAAGAAGGATTCGAGTTCATGTTCATCTTCTCGTTTCATTCACGCAAATCCTTTTTATTTATTTTTCCCTCACAAGCGTGTATATTAGTATAACCACACATTGCTGGTTCTGGAGTCAGCCGTGTGCAGCTGTTGAGCAGTGATTGGTAAAATGACCTGACTACGAGTGATGTGCAGTTCTGCATTAACCGGAAACTGGTTGTGGAACCACAAACATGTGAGGCGCACAAGCTGTTCAGTGCTCTGTTTATTCATCTCAAACCGGACGTGATCGAATTTTGAACGCCTAATAGTTACATGCACCTTTCAGGTCAGATGTTATTGGAACTTGTTGTTGCAAATTAGTTTTCGGCTTGGTGCCATTCGAAGGGTTACACATTTCTCATTTAGCATCATGTACATGGGTGTTTATTTACCGGACTTATGTGGTTATCACAATCAGAGGGAATCTGATAGAGTTTGAAGCACAAAATCCACAATAGTTTGTCCAGGGGTTGTTATTATTGTAACTGAATTTCACGATTTCCACAAAAGAGAAATTGTATGAGTTACTGTCAACCTACTCTCTGGCAACTTAGTGTGCTGAATGTGTACATAGAATCTGCACTGAATCATATGGAACCGAGTCTTTTTAGGGCAAACAGAACTTTCTCATGTGTCCGTTTAACAGCCTTTTAATTGCATCAGCAGATGGACAATTAGTGTAACCGTTACGTTAGTGGCGATAGCGACTGCTCTTTACTGCTCCCAGGCGGTTAGCCCATACACCAAGATGAGTCATCGATAGGTTTGTAAGCAATCAGGCAGATACTGTGTTGCCTGCACGCCTGTACAGCGCTGACACAGCTGCTGTGACCGAGACAATGATGCCTCGGTATCACTAGGACAAAAAGTAAATCCCCTGGGTTACAAAACCAATTATCCTGTGCGCATATGTATCTGTGGGGAGACGAAGAAATAGTGGCGGTGGATATTCGTCATGACAGTTCAAATGTCAGACTGTATAACATGTACAATAAACAAAAAAGAGTTAGGGACAAAATTTGTTTACAAAATTTCTTCCTTCAGTATCAGTGAAAAGTGTGGTGTCTTTGAACCGCACACAAACAGTGTAAGTCTATTATCGCCTGTTCTTTTTCGCATATCTATGTAGTTCGAAACAGTGATCCTTGTAACGGACTATCTGAATCAATAAGATCACACTGTTGTCTAGAACAGATGATTTTTTGCTATCCAGTCCCAATAGAGGCAGTATACACAAGTCAATGGGAATCAACACGCTGATACTTTCTGAAATTGGCTCTAAATCTTTAGCTTGTTTGATTCACAAAGGTAAGCACCTAACAGGCATTCTGCTGAACGGCTCATTCACAATTTAGTTGAAATGCAAAAACATTTTTTCTTCTCACACTCACCAAATTTTTATGGTCCCCAAATCAGACTCTCGGAATGAATCAAGGTTATCCTGTCATTTACATTACCTCCAGTCGGACCAGACCGAAGTCAGTGCAAGTCTATCTAGCCTGGGCATTGTTGATAATGGATTGTGTACCAGTTGCTAAATATGTTTGCTAATAGACTTAAAGTTGTCCGGCTAACCAATCAACGTTTTCAGTGTTTTTTAAATGGCTCATTTCCTTATATAGTTAAACTATGCAAGTCCCACGAATCCACTAGGGCGTTTGGTAATCTAATGAGAAAAATTCCGAACGGTAAGTTTTTGTGATCTGTCAGTTATGGAACGGCAGGTAATTAGTTTTTGGAATCTTCATCAACATCGTCGACAGCAGTACATGAGTGATCGGCATTGATGATTAACGGCAATACAGCCATGAGAAAAGATTAAGCGAACCCCGGTTAACCAATGAAAGAAAGAGATGGAGTGAATCTGAATGTAAATATTTGCCTTGCGTATGCAAGACATTCACCTCCAAGGTACCTACATCTTGAAAACAAATAACTGAGTTACTAGTTAAAGTCAGACGGCCCCCACTGTTATGCCTCATAGGCCGGATTTGCCTCACAGAAAACTCGAATACGATTAGAGTTCAGTTCACCTAACGTCTCCAGCCAGCGTCAATTACATGCACTTTCTTGAACCACCGTGTGAGACTTACGGATAAATTTGTCGGCCACTACAACGAACGCTGTTGTAAGAAAAGGCAACTGTATCAGAGGAAATATGCAACAACGAAATGTTTCCTCCACACAAAATGAGTTTTTATGTTCACCGTAAAAAATGTCAGTATAACTAAATTCTCACTGTATCAAGTAAGCTAACCATCAGTTGAAGAATCGGCGTTTCATTTGACGAAATGTACACGGTGAATAACAGCTCAATCGACCTCCAGCCATAAACACTGATTTGACTGACACCGGTTTGTTGCAGGAACCGAGTGGGTGTCCGTATAGAGTTTTTTGGACTCCTACATCACAGCATACATTAAACGGGTCAGTGGTATTATCTACATGTCAGTCAGCAGGTACGTCAGCTCACATTCATATTTGCGGATCCTACTAAGCAAGTTGAAGTCAGTCCCCCCTATGCGTCTATCACTCACGAGCTGTAAATGCAATGAAATTAGTCTGGTTCAACTGTATAATGGACATCAGCGATTAACCGCTGTGTCCAGAAGTGCACAAGTTCTCTGAGGAGGAAGTTTTTGCAGTGACCATACACTGACTACGAATCAATCGGTTGCATTACTTCATTTTCGCACAGAACTGAATGACAATAAATGAGAGTGTGTGGGTGTCTGTAATCGTGAACGAGACGAGACAAGGAGTCTAACTCAGCTAACTACCAAAGTACAATCGGTAACTGAGGTATCCTTCTCTAAAGCCCTGGAAAATCTATTAACCTGGATGGCACAAGTGTACAAGAACACGTGGTTGACAATAAGAACCCCGGTAAAGTGGAAGCAACTGGAGGTATCAGCATAGCTAAGCTACCAGCCTCTGACGACGGCAAGTTCAAACCCGGAGATATTACTGAACCAGAGGGGGGACCCTTGCTTCAGATGACCATGTTGCGTTGTGCAACTATCCAACGTCTATTCTGATGGAAATGTATCACTGATCTTGTTATAAACTCTAATACAAGAGCAGCAGAACTGGTTAAGTCGCACGCATCACAACGAACAAATGTCAGATGGTTTCTTGTTACACGTATTTGGGCGCGTGCACACTCAGTTTGGCCTCGCAGCAAAATTTTACACATATTACACTACGGACCACGCAACAAGCAATAATGGGTAAATTTTGTCAAATTGGCATTACTTGACGAAAGCTGATGAGTGGGTAATGAATTTTGTGAATTTCGCGATCGTCATTAACAGTAAAGACAGCAATACATCAATGGTTCATACCAATCTTCAACTACCATACAATCACCAGTAAAAAGAACAAACTTTTGCCAGGAAA
Organism: Paragonimus westermani; assembly: GCA_008508345.1. Classification (NCBI taxonomy): domain Eukaryota; kingdom Metazoa; phylum Platyhelminthes; class Trematoda; order Plagiorchiida; family Troglotrematidae; genus Paragonimus; species Paragonimus westermani. Next base: position 85,234 of record QNGE01000690.1, on the reverse strand, counting down.
TAAAAAGAAGGGACTTTAGTACTGTAACCAATTGCGTCTAAACACAAATATTTAAAACCAAGGGGTTTATACTCTGTAAACAAAAAACCAAACTAGATATGGAAGCAAGGCGTCACGAACAAGGCAGTTAGCTCCTCTGCGACTTTTCCCGCCCCCGTGTCAGCACTTGTAAGTAACAGACAACTTAGCCACACAGCCACAAAATTGGCGGCAATGGGCCATATCAGTCGCCACCTCACCGAGTCTCCCGTCACCAACTCTGATTCCGGGCTCCAGCCCGGGGGACATACCCCACTTACAATGGCTAGCCTTCTGGTGATCGACTGCAATTTTCTGCATCACGTCACCACCTGTACCCTATGCTAGTTGATATCACCATTAGTGAAAAGTGTGCGATAGGACAGACGACTGGGTAGCATGCTTAATACATAACCAAACAGTCTAAGTTTGTTAGGTATACCTTAAAACGAAATGACCTCTCTAAAAAAACGTTTTTCTAGTTCCACAACTTCCATTATAATGAAATCCGTAATGTTTGATAGGCAACTCACGTTTTATCCCCATATTCTGTTAAAAGAGGCAGATACATAAGACTCGCAACAGGAATTCACCGTTTTTTATGTCGGAAGCGTTACGGATACAAGTATTATCTGTCTACACCGAGCCACACGGTTCACTGCTTACCAGAGTAACTTTGCGCTACAAAATCGTCGCTTGGATATGCGGTACCGACGAGCCATAACAGAAATGAAACTCGTGTATAATTAAGCTTTCCTAAAAGTGCTGGTTGGAAAGTCTAGGGGAGTGTGGCAATCGCCAGCAGTTGTGAGTGACGTTGATTTTATACATTCTTGCGGTTATCTTCCAGAACGTGCACGGAAATTACACTCTTGACATCCCGTAAACTGTTGTTTGGCTGGTGCCACACTGGTACGAATCTGAGGATAATTTTTGTAGAACTCAATTTGTCCGTTCTAGTAATGTTACCAGAACAACATTCAGTAATTCCACCCACCCGTCCAAATGTGAAATCTCCAAGCTCCCGGTGTGGCTTCGTAGCTCAGCTGGTAGAGCGCTTGCCGCGTTGAGACATGCTGTGTCTGTCGCTGGTTCGAATCCAGCCGAAGCCCTGACTTTTCACAGTTTGGTCTCATCTAAAACCATAAATCTGCCACACTACTCATTTGATTCTGGTGGCAGTTTGTGTGAATTTTCTCAACCTCACACATCCAACTGGAAGAATCACATGTTAGCTACTGCAGCGGAGTCATAAATACCTCCTTAAACGATTTTGCATTAGTCAAAAGGAGCTTGTTCCGAACATAAGTAGTTTCTGTGCGGTAGATACTGATAATTATTGAAAAGTAGAAAAAACTCGAATACTCTGTGAGATCATTGGAACCAATGATAAAAATATCACGCAGCAGAGTGGTCACGTATATTGTCCACCGAAGCTTATTAACGTTCGTGCTTCATCACAAATCGCCAATAACGCATAACCATTATCTTGTCCTTCAAGATATGATAAGGTGTCGATCTGTTGACCATTCGGTACATCTCAGATAAGTCGTCGCCCAAATAAAAACTTTTTCTCGAGTACTGTCTCTGACGTTATCTTGGTTTGTGTAAAACCGAATAACAGCAAAATCATCAACATCATTAAAGACGGCAACAAATCCGTAGTTTGCACTGATGCCTAAGTATGAGATAAACGACACAATACTCAGTACCGGAGTTTAAATCACGGCTATGGCAAGGATATGCACAACTAACGAGCAATAACAAGAGTGAAACTGGAGCCTGGTGTTAAATTACGGCAGAAGTTGGTGGTAAGTCTGCCTTAACGTTAGAGTTGAGATCAACTGTAAGTGATGCTTCAGTTAAATCAGCCAAATCCCCGACTACTCATCTATATGCATACTGCTAGTTTGAGTCAATAAGTCAAGACCTCCACATCGATCCGCAAACGCGTGGATTCACCTAAGGCAGTGTAAATTCAAACGTTGAACAGAAAATAATCCCACAAACTGCGAGCAATACACGTCTTATTATTGAACAAGCCGGTTATTTGAGCTCGCTCAAGGTGAATTGATCCATCCGGATAGCCACAGTGTGAACAAAAGCAAAGAAGCAGTCCACCAATTTAAAATACAATCGCATATTAATCATTCCGCTACAAATTTGATACATTCGAACAGGGGTAGTTCATCTCCTGTGTACTGCTGATAGTGAACTGCCCCCTTTTATTGTAGGTGAGGAATCTGATTTATCTGCAGGGCTTTGCACAATGCTGACAGGCGTTTTGGATTAGAATCTCACTTTAAACTGTCTGATGCCCAGCAGCGGTTGGCTAAATAACTTTGTATATCCGTTTTCTGTATATCTTAATCTTTAACTATTTACCTTTCATGGGATACGATCAAAGCCGAAGGCGGGTAAATCAAGGACAACATGAGAGATCGAAGAAGTTGCCAACGAACAAAACTGACCCAGCGGATGAGAAATAACAGAAGAAAATCCACAGCAAAATCGTCAGTCGAAAGCACAGAATCAGACACAAGTACTCAGGACGTCTCAATGAAACCCCTTCTACGTTATCGACTAAATTTTGGTTTATAAACGCAAAAAGCGTAAGCGATACGGGAGAGTGCGACTTACATAACGAAGACCTTGCTTCACTGAACATTTTTTGCCGTAATATATTACTTTATTACTCGTACGTTGAATTCCAAAAACTGACATCATGGTGGAAGACTTCCAGGCCGTGCACTCATTCGCTACACGTGTCTTCGTGTGTCAACACAGGTCATTTGACTGACTGTTGATCTTTTATTCAGATTGGCTTTCAATAAACGAGGCATATCCACTGAAAACTGACAAGGATGACGGCCAATCAGTTGTGTGCACAAACGTGATCTGTTTTCCAGATAAACAATTGACTCAAAAAAGGCTGTGGGTTAATACTCCCGTGTGGGATGAAATTCAGTAAAAAAAATTTTCTCTCCAAACTGTTAGACGCGAGCTAGCTTTACTTAGTGTCATATGCGATCAAAGCCTCCGGTATCTATTGCTTGCTGTTCGTTTCTGTATCGCAAATAACATTCGCTATTAATGGCTTCCGTCGGTAATAATGTGTTGCAGGCAAAGCACATAATTTAGTTCAATAATATACTGCAGAAAACTGTTTTGTTCCAACCTTCATTTATTGCGTTACAACTGGCGGCCTCCGATGCCGCCATCGAAGCAGTGACCTTGATTGACAGTCTTGACCGATTACAAATCAACATTGTCTCATCGGTCTCCCAAGACAAGCGACTGATCTACACTGCTGACCATGAACGTGTGCTCACTGTGCTACACTACTTTCAGTGTTTTTGACTGGATTCAAATCTATCAAGTGATCGCCAGAAAACAGGTAATACTCCTTTCAGCTTCCAGGCTTTTATTAGTTCTGGAGCGTTTGTCGAATTATTGCTTGATGAAACGTTAGGAACATTCGGTATTTTAGTTTATACAATGACATTGTCACACTGTATAAAATTCTCGACATTTCTTATGGTATGATCCCACAAACAAACAAATCTACTTCAGATTGAATGTGTCAGATAGCAATGCATGAAATCTTCATCATTCTAGCAACACTGCATGTTACCTTGATTAGCCAATTAGAACCACTAAATAAAATACTTCCGAACAGTTATTCAGTTCACCACACCTGCCTGCTTGAAAATAAATGTACGATAGGTGGGAGTGATGGTGTGCAGATTCAGTGACTATTAATTCACATGTTAAGGGACGGAAATCAAGCAACACGAATCAAGGCTCATCGTGGCAGTACCGAGTAATGACTTTGCTGTAATCATTTTTCATTATCTGAATCCTAGTGATGATAACAAATTACAGTTTTTGACTACACCATGCTTAAGAGATATCCGAAAATATGGATACGCATATATTTTGGGCAGGGCTTTTCTAGTCTCGACCTACTTACCGAAATATTACTGGGGATTCCTTACAAAGTACAATCTGATCAACCCACTGCCTCCAGCCATCACGTTATCGATCAGGTATGTGGTACAAACATCTGTATGAAAGCATAATCCGTGTCTCTTTCCACGGGAAATCCACCCAAGGCACAACCGCTCCGGCTTATTCGACAGAAATTCCCGTTATGCTTTCGGAAGATGACTCATCAACTGTTAGTAAGCTATGCATATCAGTTGGCCTTTTTGTGTGCAGAACTCAGTTTTTTGACAATGCAGATACACATTTATACTTACGCTTTTGTGCGTGCGTTTTTTAAGTGTGCATCCATTTTGGACATGCGTGTGCACCAAATGTGATACGTCAACGTTTGCAAACTGAATGCCGTTGCCTAACGGCATCGTCAAAGATTTCCACGAATGCATGGTTGTATGTGAACAGAAGGAACAGAAGATTACTTGACTCCTACGGAAGGCTTTGATCCTGATTTCTGTCTTTAACATCAGGTTAGAGGTAAATGGCAATATCTCAGATAATCAAACCAATTCAAACAGACTCTTACTGCACCTGGTAAGTGAGCATTTTGGAGACGGAACACGTCCGGCAAAACTATATATATATATATATACGAAAAGATCCCCACCAAAGTAAAATCTTGACTTTGGCTGGATTCAAGCCAGCGGTAAAAACAGCACGTTCAGACATGCTAAATCATCCGCATACTGAGCTACCAGTTTAACTTCGCATCCAGCCAGTCCATATTTTCCACATTTGTTTCTCTTAAATCATCAAACTTTTCCAAATGAGCAAATCTTCCCATTCACTTGTCAGCAATATATGCGTTTACTTGTATATACATAAGTATGGAGAAGCGTCGGTCTATAAATGCTGACGAAGAAGAATAAGAAGGAAGAAGAACGGATAGATGAATTTTTTAACCTTCAACAACTTCAGGGATAACAGCAGAAACACTCAACGGCCTTTTCTGCGTGTGTAAGCGTTCGTGAAATGTAACAACTTGAACGCCTGATGGGTAATTTAAGAAATAAACATACTGGTCAAGTACAGTACGCAGTGGCTGAGAGTAATCATAAGGTTGTTTGCGAAACAACTCGTCACAACCCACGGTGTGTATTCAAAGTAAATAAACTAGACCGGGTCAGTCAAAAGGATGCAACTGCTTTTATATAAACGGGTGTGGAGAAAGGGTATGAGTTTTAGTGCATTAGTGGAAAAGAAACAATGAAAAAGGAACATTGTAAAAGTGCTTGATTGCATTCAAGATTACAGTGAAGCATTCTAAATATCAGACAATGAAAGTGAGACTTTGGATTGTGGAAAACAACTCCGCGGCGTGAGCTTACCAACGTAAATTAATCGATAGAGTTTAACTCTGCGGCACCTTGGCAAGCGCATACAAAATCTACATGTGCACGTACCTGACGACGTCAGCTGCCTTAACAGTGCTGATCAGGCCGATAATTAAAACCTGAATGAGAAGTCCGTACAATGAATTTGTGGTCTACACTGTGTTTGTCGTGTATACATGTGTTTGCGTGTGCGTATCTCTGTACAGATGTGATATTAATTCCAGTCAGCTTGTTATAACGGTCGCTAACCGTACAGCTGCCAGTTTCATAATGCCTTTTGTTGTACACAGTCGTTCCGGTACACGACCTGCTTCCCGGTTATTCTTCAATCAGCCCCATCATACCGTGTCCGTGGACACGTTCTACACAAACAAATCACAGAAGTGTGACCGTGGTTATAAATGCACTAAACAGGTTATAAACTATAGTAACGAATATCAGGGTAGCACCAGTATCGACCAAAAAAGGCAAACCTTTAGTTCATTTGGATGTGTGGTGTGTATTTTAGTACTTGGGGCAACGCTCATTCTTCTGACAGGCGTCTGTGGCGTAACCCAATTTAGGTACCCTAGCCCCATTTACAAATTTGACATGATGTACTGCTTATTCTGCTAGTCCAATCTGTCGCCCGTCAAGTTCAATCGGTATCCACTGGTTGTTCGGTTGCCACTAGGTACATCACGTGTAATACATCTTTTCTCATCCAATCGTTTGTATACCATTATGGCAAGTTCAAAATGGTTTGGATGAGTAGTTAACCACAAAGTGTATAGCGTGGTAGCAGTATTCCGTCAAGGCTGCCAACAGTTAACGGAAGCCAATTCGCAAATTTGCTGCAACAGACCTGTGACCATAAAATGACTGTCGTTCACATTTATTGACGGACAATCTACTGCACCGCAACTTCTCGGCTCACCATCAGCTTAAAAACCCTATTCAGTGGTCTCATCGAGAGAGAGAGAGTACTTCATTCTGACGGAAGCCATGTACGAGGAATTGTCGACTGTACTTAGCAGTGCGGCTGATTACTCAGATGCCGTGACAATGACATGTTTATAACACACTCAACGAAATAAACGTCAACGGTCTCAGCCAAAAAACCCGAGGATAATAATCTGCTACTTCAATTACAGTGAAATCAAACAAGAGCGAACGCAAGGTTTGCTGTGTCTTTTCGATGTGAACCAACCCAAGTCTTCAACCTAGCGTCCTTCGTGCTCAATGCATTAGAGTGGAAAGTCAAATTTTAGTCAGAAACTACACTGGTGAAGGCTGAATTGAACCCCGAGGTTCATGTGAACTACAAATTTCAGTTGCTTCAGCAGCCGTAGTAGAATTTGAAAGCTTGATGGATTAACGCAGGTGATTTTCGACATGACGCCTGCTGGCTCATCCACAACTTGAACCTGTTGAACTTAGTTAATCTTAGTAGAGAGGCTGTTGCCTATTAAATGTGGGTAAACTAATGGGTGTTAGTAAGCTGTAACCTCACCCAGAATTCTTGTTGGACCAACTGCAGTCCGCATAATCTAGCAACGAAACATATTGTGTCGTTTAAACGAACAAAGACTTATAAAACTCAGAAAGGCTGTGGCCAGACAATAATGTTCGTTCTGTTTCACCATGGCGCAACCTATGTTTATTTGTGGGCCTAATCATTTGAACCACGAATCCAGCTGCTTCACATGAACTATTAGGACAATTCGTTTAACTACATCACAGCTGAACGCCAGCCAGCATAATTTCACTCTGACAATCCCATTGGAGTGACACCTTGTTAACCGTAATATTACGAGTTTGTCCCTTAATAGGTCATGTTATAAAACCGTACATCCACATATGACATCAGGTCATCAGTCACCAAAGACGTTCTGAGCTGACGAAAATTAAGGGAAGGGTTTCTTTTCGGGATTTTCACAGTGAACTTTATGAGCAGCTGGAGTGCTGAGTTTAGGTAGGTAAATGAATTTTCCATTGTACGTGATCCGTCATGTTGTGATATCAAGATATTTTTCACAGTTATTAGATAAATCTAAAAAATTCACGCAAAGCATAAAACTTCTAAGTAAAACCGCAAATGTGTCTGATCCAAGTTCTTGATGGTTTTTATCACCATAGCATATACAAAAATGTATCCATGAGCCGCGCAAAACACTAAATTAAACGGTGAAAATGAATCAGCACCGTTTCAATGACTTTGGCCAGCTAATCACATTATCAAATGCTGCTGAATTCACGTGTACAAAATGTTTTGCCGGTCGATGCGTAAACTTTGCGAGCAACTTCATAGTTTCCTTAAGCCAATCAAAGCGAATTCTTCGTTACCCATTTTAAAAGGTTAAAATCTGACAATCTCTTCAGAAACGTCAGGATAGCACTAACAAAACATATGTTGTTTTATGTTAACATTTCGTTCACTGCCATCAGTTAACCATCAAACGTGAAGCAATATATATCACACAAATGAACGCAGACAACGAGTGGACATGCGTATAGTTATATTGAGTATCAAGTACTGAAGACAGCAGCCACTCGCTGTTACTTTTCTGAACATCAGTATATTTTGGGTCTAACTGGCTAACGGCAATTGAATGAGTCATCACGTTGACCTGTTGTTATGATGGGTTAAACAACCGATAATGTAAAGGTTCGAGCAACACTAATTTAAGTACTTCTAGACATCCATCATTTCACGCACTAGGCGAGCAGACAGCAGTCGATCAGCTCTGCACAGGTACTACGAGATTCAGGAAGCTTCGATTTTCGCTCCATACAATTCGCAAGATGATCCCCGAAGAATGGCAAAAGTTTTGCGAACCTCTATAATTTTTTTAGGATAGCCATTTGCCGGCAGACGTACCATCAGGGCATTTTCCTCTGCTATAAGTTTCTCAGTAGTGAAGGCGTGCCTGAATCCCAGAAGCACGGTTTGATGACAGTGTTTGCATGCTATTGGGGATAGACCAGAATGTTGAAGTTATTGTGAGCCTAACATTTATTTATGATGGATAGAACACTGTAGGCCGTTGCCCTTATGTCTAGTAATGAGTAGTTCCCGAATAGCTAAACTGTAACTATTTAAAGTAACAATGAGCCAAGTTGACTAATGTAAAGAAGTTTAGAAAAAGACAGATATAAACAATATTGACCAGCAGCAAAATGTCCCTCATACATCATCTGAACTAGACAATTTTTGCGATGTTATTTGGGACGCTTCCGTTTGTCACTCCCATACAGCTTCCGGCTCGTAGTTAGTATAACAGACTAGAAAAGTCAGCAGTACGCGTTATTCTCTCGAGGGACGGATTTTCAGTCCATGTCCAAACCCAAGCTGTCTACTTACTGGCGTGCAGGCCTTTCAAAATTAACTCCAAGACTCCTCGTGCACAGCAAACTGAGTTCCATGTGGGCAACCCGGTAAATACTCATGGTTTGAATTAAACGGCCCTTTCATTCCGGAGGACTTGCTATTCAGGTTTTTTTAAAATAAGCACCACGCTAGAATTCCGGTATCATTAGAGCTTATAAGCAAAGCACATCCTTGCTACTGCTGTGATTTGGGCCCCAGGAACGCTTTTACGAGGCAACAATTTTGGTCACTGTGCCAATGACCTCGCGCTAGACGATTAGATTATCATACTTGGACACGTGACCATTTTTATTGTGAGTGATGAGCAAGTTGTTCTATCAGCTCGAAGGGAATCGGTTACCACTTGGTAAATCCAGTCGACCCCGCGAATAGGATTCGTGAACCGGGTGGAATCTCTTAGTTCCCTGAACAGTATCTTAGATACAGAACGAATAGTCATGGATTTGAACGGGTCACTAGTTTAGCACTCAGAGTAAAACTTGTGTCTAGTGCATGGTTTTCAAAGTGGGTGGCTGAAAGTTTCATCACAGCATCACGGCCGACAACATGATCGGCTGAAATTCACCAAATGTACTACAGGTCATTAACTCATCGAAATCGCTATCCTGAATAAAGATAGAGTCACAAGAAGAGGAAAACTGGTAAAAAAAGAAACTAGTAACAACCAAATATGTGGTCTGTGTACTCATCGATGGGCGTTGTACTGTTTGTGCTAATTCAAAGGAATGCATTAGTCAGTGACGGATTACTTTTTGATACAGTCCAAGGGGTTTACTGGTCAGTAGGCAACTTTGTGATGAGCTGAATCAGTTTAGCACAAAAATGAGAGCAAAGGCACACCATCAGTGAATGATTCTGTTGCACTCTTCAGTAATGGTGTTTGCACGCCGAGTGGCCTCACAGCTCCATAGCGCGTTCCACATTTGCCCATCCAGCAGTACTTTTTAAAGTTATTTTGAAACCTGCTTCCTGGCAAAATTATACCCTTGGTTGTTTTGTTTACCGTAAAATCCCGTTAGTCTGCCAAAATGGTACTCATTTTCTTCTGATGCTTGTCCTTGTTCATGACAATACTCAAGTATGTATCCCGTTTGAGAAATACCACGTGCAGCATAGTGTAACCTGAAGTTAATGACCTTTAGCGACTCTGTATTATTTCGAATTTACCACCCAGCGTTGTGTGTACAAAAGTAGTTGAAGCAATCCATCGATTTGCCTTTGTCTTCGTTACATAATATTAACGTAAGCATGTTCATTTGCTGTTTGTCTCCGTTTGTCTTATCTATATAATCTTCATGCTACATTTATGACTGATGAGACGACAGGAAGTGTCAGCATATCGTAAACTGAGTTCTCTTCTGGTTCTAATGATTCTGAAATGTGTTTGTTCGTCTTTATATATGAAGCAGTCTCTCAATTGCGCCTCAGTACATATGATCACATTAGTAATTGAAGGCATACAGTGCATAGGAAACAAAATATCTATATATCCATCCGATTATACAGGACAATAAAAAGCTGTAGATCATTCAGTGCAGTCAGTTCTGTTGCGCAGTAGGTCTCCTTGGCTGACACTGAATGGACCAGTTTAGCATATTGTTCTGTTTGCACCAAAGACTTAGTAGAGTTGTTTGTGTGCACTTTTTGCTGGTCTTTCTTCTTTTTCACCTCTTTTGAGAGCCTTCTGAATGTCAGATGATGATGAAAACGCTCTCTTGCGAATGAGAGCCCATGGCAGACCAAAACAACCATTGAAGAATAGAACTTCCTCAATACATTGCCAACAAAGTACGACGTGGTTGTGAACCAGTCCAGCATGAAACGAGACTGGCTGTACGTTTTGATTGCACTGAGGCGAACAAACATGAGCGAACGCTGAAAACAATCGATAGTTGACAGAACACTGCTGTATGAAATTGGGCTACTCCTACTTTAGTTCGAGCATCATCCAGAGAATTGTTCATAACAGATAGACAGCGAGAAATGAAACTTGCATTTCAACCAACAGTTGGAAGGAAAATCGATGGCGTGTGTGGAAAAAGAAATCTGTTTATGTGATTACACTGCCTTCCTCTCCCAAACATGCCGTCTGATAACCACTGCAGGCTGTGGTGGTCACTGATAGCGTCAGTATGTGCCATCGGATTAGACAAATGAAGGCAATGGTCACCTGTCGATCGGTCCTGAAAAGTACACGAGACAAGTTTGTCGGCTGTTTGACGGTGTTCTCTGATGTTTACCGAGTTTGAACGATTGACTGTTGTACTCCTTCTTGTAGTCGTCAGTAAGGGAACGCAAATTCATATAGCTAAAAAGTGTGCGTTGAAACACTACAGACAGGTTCACAGCACAAGTGAAGTATAACGACAACCGCCGTGATATTTCGCCGTTGTTTTTACAATGCCTTCCTTAGCTAAATATCTCAGGGCTACCCATGCAAGGTCTCCTGCTTTGGTGCCTAAACAGCAGGGACTTCTGTAAATTACTTATACGACTAGTTCATATTTCACATCAAATCACACACATCTTGACTGATCGCCCTGATGGATGACAGTGAACAGTTATTCCGTTTTACAACTCCAAGTGAACGAGTTCGGTTGTAGCTCTACTGTAGCGTCAAAAACGATTAACCTGAAACGGTAGGACTATAAGGGTCCTTTTAGGCAAATCACAGTCATGACACTCCTAATGTACAATTACGAAACTAATTCCACGAGTTTCAAGATTGCTAAATACATCGACATTTGTAACAATGGCTATCTGTACTCCGCTACAAGCATCAGTTACTAGTTGGGAAGTTTTTGGTAGTGAGAATCAAACCAGCTAACTTATCTAAAACCTGAAAGAAGTAGACTGTGATGGTAGCAGCTGGTGCTGAAACTTGTTCCATCGTCTCAACAAACTTTGGCAATTGGAATCAGAGGACCCGCAGGTTCATTGAAACAACATTCGGATGTGGCACATGAGTTCAACCAGTTACACCTGTGTAGAGGAATGTTCATGTCTTTTATATTTCTTTACTCGTACCAGGTGATTTTTTATGCCACTGTGAGATATTTGATTATTATCGGTCCGCCATTTATAAAATCACCGGATGGGAATAGGACTAGGATATATCCGATCTAACAAAAATGAATTAGGTGTAATTCAAACTTAAAGATGATCAGGAACAAGTGAGTGTTGAGAGTTTGAATTCAAACAGGTCTTTTTTGATTATTGTCTACAGTTGATTCTTATTCCTTTTTTTCCTGATTAGAGTCTCCGTAATTGTGTGACGGTTAAGCATCAGTGCAAATCACTGGTCTGTTAATGTTTACGACAGTGATGATGACACTAATAATAATAATAGGGAACGGGAGAAGGATGCGCGCATCATTGATGAAATAAACTGTGGTGAGCCTCTTAAACGGATTTTAAGACAGAGTGACCAGTTTGAACTACGGGTTTTTCATATAGGAATTCTTGAAACCTTTGGATCAGTGCAGAACCACGATAGTAGCCCAGAAGTCCAGGAATTCCAAATCAAGGAATAAAAAGTTGGATTCTGAGAATGAGGGACCGCCAGTTATAGTTTCGGCAGTTGGAACACTTTGAGTATGGGCCGCTCATTTTCATTAAAGAGTTTTGCAGTTGTCTTTCACTGTAAATGAGTCAAACGACGACAAGCAAGGAAAGCCGCTCATTACGAGTGGTGTTCTCGCTTATCACTAGACAGTAACAGGCTGACAAAGAGTTAACGATCAGAAACATCGCGGAGAAGAACAAGTACACTCAGACACCTCCTAAGAATCTGTAAAACCTGCAATCGGAGGGACTGACGAAATGCGCTGCTAGTCTGAAAGGTTTCGAATCACGTAATCTTCGTAAGACTATTTGGCTGATTACTTTTGTTTCAATGCATTTTTCTCTCAGACCCTGCAGGAGACGTCAGATCAAAAACAGGTAAATAACCGTCACAACGGAGAGAAGTAAAATGTCACTACGAATTTGCCCTTCGTACTGAGTTATCGACACACGCTGAAAGAAACACGCTACCACTTGTTGGATAACATCTTCATCACTCCCTACAACTGCCATGCTACAAAAGTTTGCAAAAATAATCAGGATATTTTACACACATATATATGTCGGAATGCTGACAAAACGCGTAAATAACTTTTATGCATCGCAAACTGTTTCATTCTTTCTAAAACAAATCAAGATGAGCTGTACGTCAGCCACTTATTCAGACGTTATTCGGGGATATGTGAATTTCTAAACAGTGTATAAATTGTTGGTACAAATGACGAACACAAAGGCTCACGAGAATTACTTGTGCCCAAAAGCACAATAGTGTTGAACTACTTGCATATAACAGCAGAAAAAGAGGAGGATGAACAAAGTTGATTGGAATGTTGCACAGATTTGGACAGTAACTGCATATGTATTTGTGCAAATATTGACGCTACAACCTAGAATTTACTCGAAGTTGACGGGAGTTTTCATGTTCAAATTGACTGTTCGGTCGACATCTTTTAAAAAGGAGCTCGTCAGTTGCACATGTTTTTGAAACGCCGGACAGCGGTATGTAGTTGCATTAGGGATAACTGTCTCATTCTAGTCGACTGACAGCCTTGGTAATCTTCTTACCCAAATACTTCTGAAACTCATGCCCTAATACCAGTAAACGATGCTAGTTTCTGTTGAATTGTTTACGCTACTGTTTTTAAAAACGGAGTGAGAGAAAGATGAATGATGGAGGACCACAGAAGACGCTTAACAAGAAGGCTCACCCTAAGTACTCACCATGCTATCTTCGACAGTGGGACTGTTTGGCTTGTATGAAATACTAAACGGTAAGGTTGAAATACACTATGTACATACTGGTCGGCTACGCAGCTGATACGCTTACAAGGATTAAATGTCTTCCGGCGACCCACCCTTCAACTCCATTCCTGGATAGTTGCAGTGAGAAGATAAGAAAATCGGAGAAAAACTGACTCCATTATAAAATGACAGGGGTTAATTTATAAATGCATGCTGGTGTTTCGGTTACGAAACAAAGCCTGCGGGAACCGAGCAGGAGTGTGTGAAGAGGTCATTGAGAAATTCTAACATTACATTTTATATTGCATTTCATTTATTTGCTGAGGTTTCACGAAGGTACATTTTGAGACAATGTATCTCGAAAACTATCCAACCAGACAGTGACAGCAGTTGCAGGGACACACGAAGTTTACCCAAAATACTGCGGACCACACGTAAGAGTAAATGCCATTCTAGAAATGGTCTAATTAATATTACTAACTTAGGTACACCATACAAGTCATCGTAAAGCAACCCACAATCTTTCTGCTTCATCGTGACAGGAGTCAGTATCGGAAGACCTTGGCTTAAGCATGATTAACTGCTTACACACCCGGCGAAAATTTAAGGGTACGATTCACTTCAAGTCACGATTTAGCTAGGTTTGTTAATATTCTGCCCACAGTGATTATTTTTGTGTGCTGCTACTCCGGATCGTTATCGCTCAAAATTCCGACGAATAGTCCGCCAAGGACCTGGTATACTTGTATTAATGATCATTAGTTTCAGAATGTCAGTTGCAAAATTATGTGGATAATTCACGTGTTGCGTGCCTAGAAGGAGCCAGTCAGGTGGAAGCCGTCTACTTTATTTTAAACTTTCAATGTCTCCGGGCAAACGACATCTAAACAGCGCGGCTCACGTAGTTCTATTCTTCATTCATTGCACTCCTCAATTTGGTGGGCAAATACTCTGGAACTTCTGTACACTTTTCTAACCGGTAGGCTTCAGAAACGAACTCCAGGCTAAACCTCCGAAAACTTTTGTCCCTTGGGTAAACAGTCTTGCTCTCAAAGAATAGAACGTGTTAACCTCTGTGGTCTCGTTGAAAAAGCGCAGTATCTTGCCCTTATCTTCCGACAATTTAGAACATCTGAACCAAAGTTGATCCTAATTAATTTAAGTGTATATTTCGCCGTGTTGTCATTGAGATGGATCGAAAATTCAATAACACAGCGATGACGGGGGAAAATGGTTCTTTTCCCAATCACCACTATGCTATTGACTTTCGATTCCCCTAGATACCTTCCGGTAAGTTGTAGAAGGAAACGAATGAGAGAAACAACATTAACTGTTATTAAAACTACCATTTCACACCAACCAAAAGTGTCAGTGCACATTGGTCGTTAACTCACTATCAAGCTCATGCCTGTAGTGGTAACGGATATCCTGTTCATTCAACAGAATTACTTCATCGCTAAGAATATGTGGCTGATAAATCCAGAAAATATTATCCTTCGTCCAATTCCAACTTCGTTACATTCGTAGCTGCGTCAGCAAGACCAATCCGTTCACTGTTTGACAACCAAGCGAACGAATTCCCTACCGTACAGCTCATGTTAGAAGTTTTTATCTCAAACACCTACTATCAATCTAGACTATGTTTCTTGCTGATCGAATTGTGAAACACTTGTTTGGCCTTGCTAAAATAAGAACTCGGGCTTTTTGTTGATCATTTTCGTTTGATTTGAGGCTCAATAAACGGTAATGTACAATAGTTTTGATTTGTGTACAGTAGCAACAATGTATCGTGGGCTTATGTGCAGGAAAATGTGTCACGACGACAATTGTGTTACATTTTGATTGATCCGTGTGTTGTAACGTTCCACGACCTTTACTTAAGCAGTTCGACTTTTTAAATCTGGCATCAATTCAAATAATTTTGTTTACCCGTCACCTGTTACAAACAAAATCGATGTAACAGCTGACTACCGTTGTTGATTGGTTGGCGCCAATCGACCTCAGTTTCGCTTACAGAAATTTAAGCATGGCCTCTGATCGACTTAATTTTCTCCAATCACAAAACCGCTTCAGTCCACTTTCATCACACTGGCACAGTGAGAATCCTCACAGTGTGTTCAGATTTTGGCCCACCTCACCATTCACCACAGGAGGGTTACTTGTTGTCTGATAAACCAGTAGTGATTAATAAATCACAGTCAGTCACATGGACTTTTTGTGGATATGGTACTGGTCCCACTGAAACTGTTTATTGCACAGAATGATCATAAACACGAAATATGCATTTTATGTCATTACGTCGTCAACATTTGTGACAGTGTCTATCGAGGCAAAAGCAATCAACCCCCGATGAAATCATTAGTTATTTCAATCACTGACAATTTCGTGAAATAGGTAACAAAAGTTTATTATCATAGAAAACACGTAGACAAAATAGACTTTTAAAAAAGGTTTGCTAAGAGTTAGTTGTCCCCATAACTTTGTTGCACGATGTACCGTCGACCTCTCGAGAGAGCTCATGATGAGCTGCTGTTCAGTTCTTTAAAAGGTAAATACGAATTCAACTGCACATGAGAGCAATAGCTATTCAAAAACGTTCCCCCAGCACATAGGTTGTAAACATATCAAACCACGTCAATTATTTTCAGAGCTAAAATCATATATAACTGTAGCATTTACACAAGCAAAAACCATTTGCCTCAAGGTGCCAGCTCGGGGACCAGTTGCCACGGGATGATCTTCCATGGGGCAAGTTTATTTGGAGCTTACTGACCTCTGGTTAATCGGTCTGGATGAACTAGGCGACCGCAGCCTTAAATGATTTAACGTACATATCCACAGTGAACAAGATGTGACCCAACATAAATTGCGAAAAAATACATTAACACCAAGGGCTACCGGCAGGGAGAGGCTCAGCAACGTCACCGCCATCTGTCTGTAATTTTCAAACCGGAGGACAGCTCTTCTGAGGGTAATCACCTTTAGATTATAAACAGATCTAAAAAGTTGATAAGGTGGTCCCCATTGCGACTTCCCCAACAGTGCAAATCATTGTGCTAGTGACTTATGGTACTGACTTGATCACAAAGTTAGTCCCTTCCCAATGAGTACAGAAATCCCTCTCAAGGAACACCACAGAGCGGTGCTCGCTAAGGCGAACTAAATTTCTGTAGTTATTTCGGGCGGTCTTAAGAATTACCTATTTCTGGCCAGTACGAAAATCAGCAAAAAATTTTTGCCCGATCTCCAATCGGGGTAAAAAAGTAACTAAATACTTCCGAGACTGTGGCAGAGCAATATCAAACGGAATACAATGTTACTGTATTTTTGCAGACGTCATGCCAACCACATCTGTACACACACGTGCACAAAAATTACACAAGATGAACGACTAGTGAGATATATATCACGAATTGAAATGCAGACAGGCTAGAGACAAAGGCAGAAAATGCAACAGTCCGTACAGTTCCTTCCCAGTAGTTAGTTATATTCAGGCAGATTTCCAGATGTTTCGTAGTTAGGCGACACATGAACAATATTGATTATTAACACTATTTTCAGTCATCTAGTATATATACTGAAGACCTGTAATAATCAATAATTTGTGGATCGCCCTTTCTGACTTCACAAAACCTGGTCATTCACCGTGTTTCGAGAGGCTAGACTGTATGAATTACTGGATTTTTGGACCACCACTTCGAGCCCTGTTACTAAAGTAGTTACGATGTACAAAAAATCGCGCAATTTAAGTGCCTCTGAAAGGTCATCTCATATGATTAATTTGTCTATTTTCTGCCGATCCCACAGACGGCCAAAACTCTCCTTGTCACCACACAACATAAACAAAATGGAGACCAAAATGATGTCCAAAATCTCGTCTTCGAAGATTGAAGTCATCTTTTGGTATTTTCAGTAAAACGGTCAGTTGTCCGGTTGCAAGTACATTTATCCGACTTTGCGTTCTCAGTCTTCAAAGAATGTTTCACTAAATCCAGTCACCTGGCGAACGGTGGATCATAACCGAGCGAATGATACGGTTTGCCTTCTGTGGGATGGTTCGTTTGTAGGTTAGCTGGAGTGATATCCGGAGTTGATGAATGTGATAATGGAATGAAGTGCCGGACATGTATGAATTAGGGATTCAGAATACAAAAGTCATCCAGTATGAATAGGACTAGTAGAGTTTCTGGGACTCGGCTTATATATCAAACCACCTCCGACCAGTCCTGAGTTTAACCAAATGAAATGTTGACAACACATTAGATTTGTGCCAAATCCACAAACTGAGAAGGTGGTCAGGGTTCGGACCTGTCGCAGCAAACTGTATAAGGTAACTGACATGACATTTGTATTTCCTCTACAGCTTGTATGACCACTACGTAATAGGTCATCTTCAGTAACTGTGTGATCAGAATCTCCAGATCACACAGAATCTAGTCAGGTAGCAGGTTTAATCCAGTAATTTAAGCTAAAAGTTGATTAATAAGGTCATCACAACGGATCTGGTTTAAGTCGTCACATAAACTCCGAACTCGGTCGAACGAAAAACATGAACGTCAGGTGGTATTCATAAGGCTGTGTGAGCCGAAATTTAGTTTGTTTAATTACTGTGTGGCCCTGGTGTAAACAAATCGGGTCATTAGAGGGACGATATCCATCGTAAGCTTCACCTGTGCGCTCGACCGCACACGCGTAGGCCTGTGCGCGTTGGTTTGAAACCTCGTGATCACCAGCCCCGTTGATCGTGATCAGCCACAAGAGATTAGGCTGTAAGTTGGCCTACCATTTTGTTCGACAGTCGTGTTGGATACAACCGGACATTAGATGCGCGGAGGACTGTTGGTAAATCAAAGCCCAACTCACCTCAGCTAGTGGACAGACCTAAATTACTCGTGAACACTAAGCTTTATCTTGCCCTAGCTCTTCTCCACTCGCGCCTAATTTGTAAGCTAGTCACCGGTTTCAGTTTGTTCTCATTTTGTGACCATAACTAAAATACTGTTCATTCCAACTTGCTTAATTCAGAAACGGATTGCTAATGAAACGCAAGTATTCCACAACGTGTATCTAAAAACTGTCGGGTACACCCAAGATGGCTACTTTATATTCCACATATTGACTTCCGCAATTTGTACATCCATACATACAGTGAGCGTTACACAAGCATGAGTGAAGTAGCCGCAGTTTTCGGAGGATACTGACACTTCATCTAGAAAGAAAACGCTAATGTCCTGGTGTACATCACCTTCAGGAAATCAAGCATTGTCATTTCATCGTCAGCAATGCTTAATAATTCTTCCTTGCTGCTCCCTGTAAATGTTCTGTTACTGAGCACGCACGCAGTTCGTCATCGTTCTCAATGACGGGCACAATCTGATTGAACTAAGCCTACCTGGAAAAATGGCTTGATTCAGCTTCAGCAGCTTTTGCATCTAGTATCGCCATGTTTCCCAGATGGTAATGCACTAATGATATGCACTTAACGAACAATCGTAAACGGCGAAAAAATATGAATGATTGCGCAAATGAGAATACAATAAGGTGCAACTTTTATGAACGCCGCTGGAGAGGAATTGAGTAGGTGAATGCGTGTGGACGCAGAATATTAGAAGACTTGACTCGCATCACTCGGCAGCACTCAGAGTATTTTTACAGTGCAGAAACGTACTCTGTATACATAAGACGAGCTATGAAACAGGTCTCTATAACTACTCAATTCCATCACCAGCATGTGTGGAATTGGAAATATGCGGAACAGTCAATCCCAAACTCACAACTTCAAGCACACACATGAACATGGTTTCAACAGAGCTTCTGTTGTTCTAGCCCGTGAAACAAATCTTCCCTCCTCTTCAGTGGTCGACAGCGACCTCAAACTTATCGGTAAGTTACAAACTGACAGGTTTCATTTTCTGGTCCAGTGATTGATTGGCTAAAGGTGACTAGTGTGTCGTGAACGGCATATCAATGGGAACGTAGTATAACTATATATTTGTATGCCCATATCATTTGACCATAAGTATGTCTGAAGTGGAGTATCATAAACAAGGCAAATTATTCTAGTTACCCTGAAGAAAGCAGATGTGATGTGCCAAAACTTGAACTGGCTGCCTGAAGTCCATCGGCATAAAGACCATCGTAAATCTTCACATTAAGTGGTGCGACAATTCTGAATACGTAATTCTCTTCAAACACAAATTGTTCGGAAAAAAAATCCTGACGTTTACAGTTTGCTTCCTGTGTTTACTGTGGAAATATCACTTTGGGTCTCGTTCGGCTTTTGTAGCTTACACCCAATCTGAACATGTTTCTAAGTAGTTTGTCTAACTGATTAACATTACCACGTTACCCATTAGTAATACAACATGCATGTAAGCGATGGTCAACTTGAAAATAAACCAAATTCCTGACTACTCATCAGATGGTGATTGTGTTAAGACCATCCATTAGCGCCTAATCCAAAGGTAGGCTGAAAAATTTACAGGAAAGTTCTGTTGACCATAACTCAACAACGTAAACTACCAGACCCAACGAGATTGGTTACTGCGTTCCGGATGACCCTCTATTAGAAGATGCGGTCACAGAACTCAAGTTATCGTAGTACAAATCTCCTGGCCCATATATTCTTCTCTTTCCAAGAAAGTTTAACAGAGGTTGATATCGGAACTAACAAAACTTCTTCAGACAATCTTGGACCCTGAAGAGGTAGCCCGGGATTGATGCCTATCAATAGTAGTTCCCATTTAAAGACAAGGGTCTGAAGTCTGTAGGACAACCACAGGGATATTAGTACAATGTTAGTTGCGCCCAAGTTATTCACTGGCTTTGTATCACATCAGCTCGCTGAGCCCAGAGGTTGCCAGATAAGTAGAGAATGGGCATGATTTCAGTCCGGTCGATAAGAACACCGACCACACTTTTGCCCGATGACAATTCTTGTGGCATCAGCACTCCCTCAGGTAGTCAAAGGTCGCGCTCTCTTTAAATTTAGGGGGCTTTAGATTTTTCTCTCCACGGCATTCCTTGGAACCGTCTACTTCTCACAGAAGTTACCAAAACCTACGTGAATCTGTTAGGATAGCTGTATAGTAACTCTGCCAGCAAAGTCAAAGTTTAGATGCAGCACTGTCGGGTGGTCATTACTCCCACGGTTTTGTCAGGAGTACGCAATCTCTCTTCCAAATAAAGTCTGTTACAAACGACATTCTGGAAAGTCAGTTTGGGTAGTCCAATGAGTAAGGCGTTCAGAATCTTCCCGACACCATGTTGATTGGCGTGGGGTATGCTACTGACACTGTGTTGTTCAGCCTATTTACCAGAGAATTGAAAATCATACCAAACAAGAAGACTGACCAGTTCGGTTTGTATGAAATTCATCTTCTATATTTAAAAGGCAAAGTGCTGCTCTAATGTCGGGACGTTTCTACCCCCACTTTATATACTGAAGTTAATCCGCTTGAGACGGTGAACAGTTTTACATGCCTGGATAGCACTATCTTTTCAGCTTTTAATGGTTCTAATGAAATATCAGTGAGGACGACAAATGCACCAGCTGCCTTTACCAGCCTGCTTCATCTGTGACGTAAAAAGGCGTCCGGTTAGAAGGATGGGTATACAATGCTCTACGGATTGGAGATGTTACCTGCTCGTAGTGAAGGTGGAGAGACTTGCTGTTCTTAACCACTGTTCTCTTTGCTAATTAACCACCATCAAGTGAAATGTCTGAGTGCGGCTGTTCGCCAGCGCGTACTCAAGAACGTTAGGGATACGCGATCAGGTGAGTAACTAATCAAGCTCTACAGTCTGCGATGGTTGGGTCACACATTCCACATACTGGCTGGGCATTTATACGGCACCTGGCAATGTTTATTGATGCTACCAGCAGCTTAACAAAACTATGTAGTGGTCCACCATCGAATTGTTTAAGTCATGCAAGGATTCTGACTTTTTCGTTGGGTAACTTGTATGGGTGACGCCCAACTGGCTGGGGACCTTTTGAACACAGAAACCGCTATTTAGAACCGTTGTCCGAGATGATAGCATGCAGCAATCAGCGGCGTACCTGCCTTCATTTTGCTCCAAGCTCCCTTGATTTTTATCGTTTATCACCCTTCTAACTTCTCCCTTTAAAGTGTTCCAAGTCGTTGATGCGTTGTGCCGCGAATGGAACCACACTACGTTCTGGTCATGTTTATCGTGGGCGTGGATGAATTAATGATTGCGAACGAAATCAACAATCATACTAACCAGTATCCAAAGGAACTTAGTGTAAATACGGCCAAAGTTGCATGTCCTCCACTTCTGGGAAGATCTTGCGTTGAGTTGTTTTAACTCACTCATAAAACCAACACAGACGTTTGTGTATTTCGGTGTGTTACCTTCTCAAAGTTACCCCATCGGTTTACTGGCTGCAAAGTAACTCAGCGGCATCTTTTGTGTTTGTAACTGCGATTGTCTTGAGTTAATACCTTTTATGCTACTAGGAATATTTGTTTCGGAATGACTGTGGTCGATGATGATTTGTCCTCGTAACGAAATGACATCAAGGGGGAAATACGTTGTATGTAACTCCTTCTCAATGAACCGGTTGACGGACGAACTGTTCAGTACTGAAACATGCGGTTGTCAAGTAGTTAAGTTGACGAAAGTTTTTTTTCGAAGATCCGACTTGTTTGTTGCCGCATATCGAAATGAAGAACGCTAAGTGATGAAAACGCCAGCTGTGATGCATGATGGTGTAGAATGACACTGTAAATGGCTGCAGTTGCTATTGCCGACTAGTTTTGAGTACCTCGACCGATCCATTTGGCACACTTATATAGTGTCTACAGTATGTAGCATGGCTGCATTTCCATGGTGTAAAAAGTTGAAACCTCACCTTCTACAATGACTTATCAGTTAGAGTTTTGATTTGGTCATAAACGTGCTTATTAGCGTCATTTTGCAGTAAATGATCAAGAACACCCACGAAGTGGTTTCCGCCAGCTGCTTCCGTCGTTTGCCGGGCAAATGTTGAAATCGTACAAACGAATCTTAGTTACTAACGATAGTTGACTGAAGTGTCCTGAATTACCATATCAAGTAGCTTCCCAGTTTTATATTATAAGGTGTTTGGCGTACTAAGACATCGAAGACTCCCCGTTAACCCGAATCCCCTGAAGTTAGCCATGATGTAACTTTGGTGATTGTCTTGCCTTTTTCGAGGGAAGGAACGAAGTGACTGCCGCACATCAGTAAAACTAGTCCGTACGGATGTGCGACCGTACATAATATGAAGCTTCATCGGGTTAGTTCTCAACAACTTAACGTGCTACGAACCCATAAAAGGAAGCACTCTATCAAATGATGACAACACATAACTTGTAATGTGTAAACTACCTTCAAACACTGACGAAATGCCACAAGTGAAGGTCAGCAGTAACAGTCTTCAGGCAGTTGTGAATATAAATATATAACACAACAAACGGATCAGTGTTACATCATTCAACACTTGTTTCTGCCCCCACTCCATGATTATGTGTAGGTAGGAGTATTGTCAGGTTACCCAGGCCTAGACAACAGCCAAATAACGATTATTCTTACCCAGAAACTCTCAGCTGATTGGAGTAAATGTTCCAGACTAAGCCCGCGTCAGATGTAGGTCTAGTTCTGGTCTACCAGAGCGAGGTGCGAAGGTTGTCTTATGGAATTCAGTGGGGCCCCCGTGCTGTCAGTGCGCGGGCAGGGTGCTTTCGTTCTGAAAAAAGTGTTTGTTCCCAAAGGAAATTTGGCCCGTTTCACTCTTTTAAAACAGTCTTGTGTATGGTTCCAAGAGGCATGTTTCATTAAAGAGATCCAAAGTAAAAAGAATCCCCTACCTCTCAAAAGTGGCTCTTGAACGGATATGCTTCTACGGGCTTCCTTCTTGAGCTTTCCAATGAGTCACACGTTGACTGTTTACTAGCAAGTTGTCAAGTGTGCGAGATCAATCCACTTGATAGCTACTGATTTGCAGCGAGTAAATTTTGTAGTAGAACCTATTTATATGACGATATGAAAAAGTGGTGGCATTACCAAGCCTACGCGAATGGCCTTTAGGATACGTTAGGTAACAGCAATTTGAAGACTTTTCCGGTTCGTGGAGAGAGCAGCAATTAATAAATGAAGACTACCCCTCTCCTTACAGAAAGACTCGTTCTTCAGTACTAGACTACCCCGGTAACTGATGCGCATTGGTATGTGTACAAGCGTAATTGTTGATTTTGTTGTTTTGCCTCACAAAGTCCGCTGAACTTTTTTATGTAAACTCAAAGACCGTAGTATGTGCCTGATGAGATAGAACGAAATGTGCTGGGAATGTACATTGTACAGTAGATGTTTCTGGCTTCTCTATTCACAAAGTGCAGGAAAAAACCTGTGTAACATATTTGTATCACGGTGTAGGTGCAATCTGGTACGAAAGTCGTATCCAAGTCAAAATCTGAAGCAAGCCCTGATGATTCGTTAGAGCAGCTATGTAACGCGCTCCCCA
Source organism: Paragonimus westermani (assembly GCA_008508345.1). Lineage (NCBI taxonomy): Eukaryota > Metazoa > Platyhelminthes > Trematoda > Plagiorchiida > Troglotrematidae > Paragonimus > Paragonimus westermani. Next base: position 61,194 of record QNGE01000690.1, on the reverse strand, counting down.
AAAATTTGCTTGGAGCGCCTCACCAACCAGTGTGCGCTGAATACTGACGCTGCTTGATTGAGATCTGCTGTTAAAATAACGTCATTCTGTCCAACCTGTCTTTGACGTGGTGCGAGAGAGACACTAGCAACCTTAACCCATACTGTAGGCATCTTTACGATTAACGTTGGGTGTTTTACATTGTTTTAAAGAGATCCGTTTTTCGTCTGCAGAACGAAATAGTTTGAAGGGTGACAGTAAACGCTTCATGCAGTTTTCTTGATGCAATCTGTTTGCCATAGTGTTTAAATGGGGCCCCATTGTAACTTATACTATACTACGACATTCAGCAGGCGAGCTAAGAGAGTGATAGAAAATGGGTTATTGACTGATATCATTGATACACTGTGAATACTTCATAGAATATTGTGCGTACATTCGTGTCGTGGGTCTACAAGAAAAACGGGTTCGCATAGACGGAGACATAAAACGACATCCGGTAGCAATCAGACTGCATTCATTCCCAAAATTCAAGCGGTAAGAAACAGACGGATGTGTGCATAAAAACCGATACTTTAAAGTGCTTTCTGACTTTTGTTGTTGGTCGCTATGTCGCGAACAGCTAAGTTCTATGTCAGTGAGGATGCGCATGCCGTCCCGCAATGAAACTGATCACAGTGTGTGAATCTTCACTGATACGGACCACTACAGTCCGGGTACAAATAGGCCATAACAATAGACATCGCTTTTGCACCCCATCCCGCGTGACGCACATCGAATCAAATTCATCTATTGTGGTACTCAATAATCCACATGAATCTCTATTATTACGACCAGAGTCACAAACAAAGCGTTAGTGTGCTATGACTTGGCTACTGCCGGTGTCCGTGGTTTATTTGGTATACAGATGGCTTTCCTGACCATGTTCTTGAAGAGTAATAGCGAGCGCAACAAGTGAGTCATTATTTTCAAGTGTTTTGACTTTTTTAACATCAAACAGGAATCCAGTATTTGGTGTGAACAGTCCAATTAAAGTTTCGTATCAATCAACAACAGCAGAAGAAGTATTGTTCGTTCTTCAGGCGCTGAACTAGAACTAAGCGTTACTCAGACAGAACCACTTGTGATTCAAAAGACTATGGGGAACTTACAAATCAAAGGAAGCTGAGAAAGCTTATGTTCACCTGAATCTGTGTTGAACAGTTTAGAAAAAAGTCCAAAGTTTGTTTAATTTTCATGGCGGCAGCACCGGAATGATTGCAAAAACGAAAGTCAAAGGTTGGTGAATGAAACAGAAACCAAATCAGTTCTTAGCAAACATGCAACAGTCACCATGCAACGTGCAATGAACACTAACTGACTAGCAACAACACTGGGAAGTGGATGGTATCTTCACTCTACTGCAATCATTCTGATGATCAATCATTCTGAATACTCAATTTGTTGCCCCGAATATGTATGTCAAGTCTTTGTTTGGATTCAACTATCAGTGAAGCATTTACAAAAGACCCTAGAATACCCTTTCACATTAGACATGTGAAAACGAAAGAAATGTTCTCTGACAATCAAGCGGCTCATGTGATGTCGCTGATGGAATATTCTGCAAACTAAAACACAGTATCCCCGAATATGGCGGTAACGCAGTCAGAACTACACCAGTTTATGCAGCTGATATGGGTGAGGTGGAAAACGTAGCGCGGTAACCTGCCTTGCAACTCTACTGTGTATCTCTCCAGTAGGGGCAGTCTTTAGTGAAATGTGGACGGCAAACTTGGACGTTTGGCTCGAGGTAGAGGTGCACCAGAGCATAAAGTATTTCAGTGAATTAAAACCTTTTGAGCACTTTGTTCAGTGACACAGGTGCCGGATAGAGTTTCTCGGCCACTGACGCTATGACGGTAAAAGCGAAACTGAATTGAGTTTACCACAAACAGACGTCTTACTTACAGTGTCAAATTGTGTGTTTACTGTGTGTGTCTGTGATTACTTCACTGGAAAGCCCCCCATTAAAATATTTGTAAGTATTTTAAATTGAACTCTATAGCATCGTGTGTAGCTTGGAAGCCGAAACGCTCCCAATGTCGTCAAAATCTTACTCAACGGACGTTAGAATGTGACAAAACGATGGAAAGAATTGACGGTTTCGCCTAATTCCCTCTGAAATCAACGTTGTACTTTTTCAATATGGAAATACTAACATAAGTGAAATTCATACAATCGAACGGATGCATGTTTCTCACGAACCACAAAGACTATTGACGGCCCCAATATCTGACGTTTATTAGACAACTTTGAAGTAAAAATTAGAACAGAATTGCCAGCTGAGCGGAGAAGGCATAAGTTGACAGTGTGTGATATTTGACTGGCAATGTTCACGGATAATTTTTGGAATTTGTCGTTCCGATTGCAAACACTTTCGCTTGTCAAGTTGCGGTTTGTCTAAGCAACGCCGCACTAGAGAATGAGTGGTTGCTCTTATGTTGGGAGTTTGCCTTTCAAAACCTCAGTATAGGTTTACTGTTTTAGCCTTTAAGCCAGTATTCAACACTTGAGCCTAAATTCACGCCATTTTGTCAGTTCCTCATGGCTTTAAACGTGAGGTTACTGACTACTAACTCAGGACAGTAGTGACAACAGTTAGTGAGGTATCGGAATAGCTTAAGGTACGAGGTTGTTACTCAAGACGTATTTTATGCTCCTCATCAGGAGGGAAATGTCGACTTGTCAAAAGTATCCACTACTGTATTTAACTGCTAGCAAGTAATGAATTTCGATCAAAACTAAAATCAGTATCGACAAAAATGACAGGGAATACCACACGCCAGATAAACTTGCTCAATCTTGGTTTAGTTTGTGATGAGAATTCGTAGATGATTCTCTCCATCTTGTCACCCCTACATCAGCCATTTTCACACGTACCGGTGTGAAAAATAAGTAATCATAGGGATTTCTTATTAATCTGAATGAATAATACAGTTCCTGGCGTAACAATAAACACCCCAATGGGTAGTCATCACTTACTTACGCCTTATCTGCCTCGATCTAAGTATGAATCAACTAGAAAAAAACTTTAGAAGAGATCACCTAACAACTGAATAAAAACTTGGTTGTATTGGTTGCCAGCCGCATACGATTCCAAACAATTTAGGTGGGTATGTAAACAGTGGCTGGTAAACTTACTCCAACCTCAGCGTTCGTTAACAGTTGTGAGGCTTCCGTTCGACTGACACTGGGAATACACCAAATGTTCTGACTGCGAACCAGCCGTTCATGTGTGCTGATCTCACGTCCCACTGAGAGACGGTTGTTTGTGTTTTCGTGTTCAGTGAGGGAGCAGTTAGTGCTGCGGCTACACGCGGAACTGATGGATCGTCTGGATCGGTCCTGTTGGGGTATAATGAAGAGTAATTCGTTCTCATCAACCCCGTCAATTTGCCAGTAGCCCTCTTGTTCTTCATTCCCAGCAGTCTGGTTGAAGTGAACTGTCCTGCCGGAAAAATCTCCGAAACCGTCCAGTTTAGAAGAGACGGACTGTAAACTATGCACTATCGGCTTCCGGTTTTGTGGCCAAGGTTCAATCTGTCGGCGAGAATGACCACTACTCGTGCAAGCAGAAATCATAACCCTATCAAAAGAAGATGTACGGAGTACGATTAAAATAGGGGATTTATTGCAGTCAATTCCGGATGGACTGACATAAAAGAAACAACGTAATTTTAATTTTCAATAAAATATATTTGCGCGATTTATCATTTCAGCTAATCACACAATAAAGTGTGCTAAAAAAACACACTGACAACTTTGAAGCCTTGGGTAACACAAGGACCGCAGTTGGAAAAGCATACACGAATTGCATAGACATCTGGCAGAATGAGAATTACGGATACCCTGAATGCTTATGTGATACAAATTGTCTAGTATATAAGGAGAATCATGGTTGGAAGTTTACAAGAGCCAACTGCTTAGAAGCTGGATTTTCACTGAATTTATCAAACTGAACAGATATCAGAGAGCGGTTGAGAACAACGGTGTTCGAAATACATCTGGCGGTGAACGGTTAGTTTTAGAAACTGATAAAAAGAGTAGGTTGATAAAAATGAACGGCTTTGCTTATAAACAAGATTGCAACATCTGTCTCTAAAATAAGATGTACAAAAGTTCTGTTGGAAATAATGTTCAAGCTTCCTGTAAGTATTCTGGGAACAGAAACAATTTTCCATCCTCAAGGTTACAATACAGTTGAAAGCACCTGGGAGTGATCCAGCCAGCCATCTGAAGGTAAAAAAAATTGACAGTGATGATGGGTGGCTTTTACAGCACGGTTTCAACTGGTGACCGTGTCTATCTCATCCGTTTGTGTAGATATGAACACGCACAACAGAATCGACGATCAGAACGATAATATTAAAGGTCATATCAAACAGTCTGGCCTAGACCGTTCCGCAAACGACTTGGAAAAACAAACGCACGCACACATGACTTTTTCAGAGATTGATGACTAACTGGCGAACACCAATCAGGAATATAAACAGCAGATGTGTGCGATCGAATTTTCTCCTGCCGGCACGTCTAGCACGTGAACATAATCACATGACTGAAATTTGCTCGCTATAAGTGAGACCACAGAGCCGGCGTTGCACTAATGTGTTTCAGTACCAGTAACTGTTACCAACGTCCAAACGAGTGTTCGACCGTGAAGCCCTCGCTTTTATTCAGACTATTTGATGAAAAAATTGAGAACATTTTTTTCTGTTATTAATTGTTTGCTGCATCGTACCATGCGATTGCAAGTCTTGCTGTAGTCGATTTGATTTAGGGGAAAAACTCAACAGAGTTGCAAAAATAACATCACTTCATTCACATGTTTCAACTACTGCTTTGGTCTCATCCTTAACTAACTGCAAGAATCACAGTCATACATTAACAGCTAAGGCAGTTGAACTGTTCGTCTTTAATGAGTAGCCGCGGTGGTCAGACGTACTGGGATATTTGACAAGTGATGCTTCTCTTCAGTCGCACGCGTCGACTGGGAACAGCAGGTAAGTGGTCAGAGGAATATGTGTTGGGGTCTTAGTTCTGAGGCTTAATAGGGTACACTCAAAAGAGACATTGAAAGGCCTAGAGTTTGGCCGTTAGACCAAGCACTAAATATGTGAATACTTTCTGTGCTTCTTGCCAAGTCTTAGGTCACGTCCAAAGTATTAAATACTGCGTGACCAATCTTTGATTCGGCACAGTCGACCGAAGTGGCCGCTGGTAAGTAAATGTAGGTCGTGAATGACTCCTCAGCCAGTTACTTTTTGACTCATATGGCCTCTCTCTGAAGATGATGCCCATCCCGCATCAGTATCGTGAAGGATTTTGTGTGACTGTGTCCGTGGGACAGAAAGAGAGAATAAAGTGCAAAAAGCAACCCCCAAGGCGACCGTTTTGCAGGTACTCCGCTCATCATCATTTACAGCTCCGTTAATGGTTTGTGAACCATGGGCCCCAAGATCGTGAGTTTTTGAGTCTGAACAAAATAAGTAGAACGACGAGGATGATAGACGCTCGCAATTCACACTGCATTACCAGTACTAGATTTGCGACAGCATGAATCGGATTTTTGTATCACGCAATCCGTATCTGGGATGGATAGTGAATCGGTTTGTTAGGGAAGACCATTAAATCCAGGGTAGGATCAGGTCCACCAGCAGTTGCTTCTCAGCACAAAGAGCTGGCTGGAGTCAACTGATTTTGACCGCCTCACCCAATCCCAACAATTTTGGATTGGAATGACGTAATAGAGTTCTAGATTCACAAACTGCACCAATAACTTGACAAATGATCAGGTGATGTCTTACGACTAAGACCACTGTTTGAATGCTTGGGTGGTATCCTCCGTTAACACGTACTTCACCCATTCGGGTGGCACCGACTGGCTGATTTCATTTGACTGAAAGCACAGATAGTTTTTGGACCTGAACCAGTACGTGGAGTTCAGGTTCGTCAAAGAGTTATCTGATGAGATTTGTTGGTTTTCGTATTGTTTGACACTGATTGCAATCTTCCTTAATGATCGGCTTCTTTGGGCTTTTTTCACAATGACTGTCTGTTTGAACGGTAGCTTTTTGTCTGCTGTAGCTTTCCATGAACATTTCGAAGTGGCTTTCAGGCAGTTGAATGGACGTGATCAGGTCTAGTTTCTCCACAAGACCGTTCTGTGTTCACATTTTCTTTTCTTACAGAAAGCTTACTCACTAGCACGCATTTAAGCCGGACCGATCTAAAAAATATTAAAGTTAAGGGTACTAAACATACGATGTGGATTTTCTGTGGAGGGCTCTTTTCATGGAATCATCTTTTTGATGAAATAGGCGAATGTGTAGAAATGGCGGACCACTGTTGATGCTAAATTCACACGTTACCTCCTGGTTTTGATGACTGCTATTTGAGCGTTGTGCTTGGATACCGACTGTTTGTTCACGTTTGGGCACTGTTGTGCGTGGATGAAATCTAACTTTTTCCATGCTGTAGTTACACAGTTGAACATTTTCTTCACCCACTGGTTATATGAAAGATACGCACAAATGTAAACCACTGACTGTACCAGTACACTTGTAGGAACAGAGAATTACCACATTTACCGTCTAGCTTGGCGGTCACAGAACAACGTAACCTTAGTTATTAATACAATATATTTTCGTGATTTACCATTTCAGCTAATCACACAATAAAGTACGTTGAAAAAGCACATTTACAACTTTGAAATCTTAGGTAACCCAAGGACCGCAATTGAAAAAGTGTAAATGCATTACACAGAAGTCTGGCAGAATGAGCGATTCTCATTCGAAGCTGATGTGGTGGAGTTAGAAGAGTCGTCTAGTACAACTGTTCGCATACGCACATTTCAAATATTCCCGGCCAAAACCAATAAATTACTGACGTAAACAGGAAGGATTTATTGTATTTGTGCTGGGTTATGTGGCTCTAGAACTTGCCATGACCTTGGTGAGTGGAATGCTTGTCAGCATCTATGCTATTACTAAATGTTCCAATTACTCTAGTTCTTCCGGTTCTTCCTTTCTGCTGTAGCAGAATTTTTGTCACCATCACAATGGTAAGTGGAGGACCGAGCCAAGGCCCTAGTTGGTCGGTATTAGTACGATTTAAATTTGAACTTACGTATGTGTAAGGGCCTCCAAATTTAAAATCGCTGCTAGAGGATCTCAATGCGAATGTCACATTAGAAACATTTTCGGAAGCAAAAATATGAAAACATGCTTTCTGATGCACCATGTAATTTTTTTGTCCCCAGGTTTGGTTATACAAAATTAGTGAGAAACAGTAGAAAAAGTAACACAAGCGCTGTCATAACTTTCAGAAGTACGTTGCGGTGACTAGCACGAGACAAACATCAAACAGTTTTACGGAGTGCGTCCTCATGCTCTACAGGTTACAACCGAATCGTACCCGCAAAACGTTTCGTCGCGTCACTTGTCCGCTTTGCTGTACCGTTTCTCAAGTTCACCCGACCACTTTTACATCTGCCGTCAGGCGACGCCTCCCTCTATAAGGCGTTTAAGCAAACTTTAATGTTTTTTGATAACAAGCGAAATGCGATCAGAATGGTCTGACTCAGTCAAGTTATTCAAGCGAGAATGTTTTTATAACAAGAATGCTTGATGAACACATCACGTTACTGAGTGTGTGCTTGATTGATACACATGAAGACAGTTTTGCGTACAGTCTGAAATGTTCCCTAGCACCACACAGTTAAAGGCTTATCAGCGTAAGATATTTGATAGGTAATATAAATTACTCTTTACTGTGCAAGAGTGAGGAGTGATCATAACAAATGAGGGCGTTGATACAACGGACTGACGACGGAATAAAGAGCGTTTCATTGGACACAAACTTTTTAACATGAGATAGGAAAAACGAAAACCTTGGACCGGGAGAATACAGCGGTTGGCTTCGCCTTTTGCTACTGAGTCAAATCAAAGAAAAATCGGACAAAAATGTCGCTTTGATCAGCTGTAAAGTACGCTTGAGATAGGGGAAAACTATGAGATGTATAAATGGTGCATAGCGACCTATAAATGTGCTGGAATCAGAAGATTTAAGGACAGTTACTAAAGATAGTCGTTAAAGTCGTCAACCCATCAATAAACGTGGCGGAATAAGGGTGGAGTAGTTAAGAAATAGTGAGGATTGCTTCTTGTTTGTGCTTAGAATTTCTGCCCATTCTGATTGGACAGCACTTTCCTCTAAAACAGGCATTTTTGAACGCAAAATTGGGGTTCCTTGACACCGGGTTTTCGCAAAACCAGGGGTTTTCGTCATATTATTTATTACGCATAGATTAAGCATAATTCTGCTTAAATCTGCTAAACACGTCTTCGTATGATTAAAAATGGACTGTAGGGTGCTTAGTTGTCATTCTTGTCCAACGTATATTTAAGCTTCAGACGCTTCATTGTGTATCAATGGGTTATTGAGTACACAGCGGCCGTTCCCTCCACGATACTAGTGAACATAGACCAAAAGACTCGGTTAAAACGTCGTAAGCCACTTACTGCGGGCATTGACAATGCATCATTTCAGAGATTAACATATAGGCTGGAATTCTCAAGTTGGGTCCCTTGTTTGAGGCAGGAGTTTGCAGGCAACGTTGCTAGTCGTTTGATCGTATTACAGGAGGGTGTTGAATACTGAAATTCGTTTCGTGCAGTTAAATCCTGCTCTCCAAGCTTCTCGGCATTAGAGCTAACTTTTCAATGCAATGAATGAACGTAGAAATCGATTTCATGGTCGGTGGTTGCAACGAATAGCTAATGCACAATGCAAAGTTGATCATTCGGTAAAAAAAACTTTCATAGAACGGTTTCCATTCCTGTAGAAAAACAGCCATTTTATTACTCTTAGTGCAGTTTTTCAGACTCCACTATGCGTACTTATAGTTGCGGTGTCCGATTCAGACGAATCGACACTATCCCACTTCTCCATCCTACTCTTCTTCACAGAGTACGAATCGTGTTCATGCTAACCAGCCATATGCTCATGGGAAAAAGAACAACCCTTAGTTAAGAAGCGAAACAAAACGAAGGGGTAAGACTCGTTTTCCAAAACACACTTTGGCTAAACTTATGCAATGCATATCAGAGAGCCCAGAAAAGACGAACTAGCAACGGAGCTGTGAGTGTAAATAAGGTGTCTTTTCTGAATTTTGCTGCTCTGTTTCATCATGTATGCGAACTTCCAAGTTAATTTATTCGGACAGTATTCAGTTCATTTCACTGATTCTCTGTTAACCCCCTCCTAAACTCTCCAACTATCAACCCACTCAGACCATAGCCCTGGTTTCGGAAACAAATAAATTCTGCGACTAGCTCAAAGGCAACTGATTTGCATCCTCTTTGTTGATTTAATACATATCCGCCTTGCATCGTAAGTCAGTTGGCTGCATCATCCAATGCATGCCTAGCGTATGTAGTTCATAGCTAGTCACTCGAACCTGTAGACCACGAAGGTTTACTAGTATACTGGCTCATGTGAACAGTTCAGTTCCTCCGCTGTGGGTGGTTTTGCTTTATTTTTGAAAAAGTGTGGCCTTCATAATCATCTTATCCAGACGCAAGTATCCACAATTAAGATTCGAAAGCCACCGTTCCAGAAAATCACAGCGTGTCTTCTCACTGAGCCTTTATAACGCAAGAAAGTTAGTACTAAACCGTGATACTTACTCGGTTCTCCCTCGACGTTTACTTCGTTGACACGCTTTGATTTTGACTTAAAAGTTCAAGACTACTAGCGACGCTTTGTGAGCGGAAACCAGCTGACTGAAATATAACCTTTATTTACTCGGAAAACCTAGTTGTTAGAGATGAATATCCTGACACACTGAATGTCACATTAGCCGATGCATTCTAAGACGTATTCTTACGTTTGATCTGAACGACGATCTCCCAAGTCACTTTCTGAAGCTGCGACAACAGTTAAACCGCTCTAGAAGTAAACTTTACTCCGGGGTTAGATTGCGCCCGTAGTGGAACACTCTCTGAATTTTTTCAAGTAAGCATTCGGTGCGTACTCTTTTGATACCATTCCGAACCTCCTATTTGACCAGCAAGCAACCTCGTGTTGAAATGAAATACTTTCATGAATATTTGTTATCATCTTGACAATGCTGTTCATTCTTGCATCTTCATATGTTATGTCTCCAGTTCATTTGACCCATACTACTTCCGATTTAAACATCCTTAGATGTCGCTGATGCCAAGTCAAAGATCTGGTTGCTCTCAAGTTGAGCATCACTTACATATCGTCGCAGTCTCCTCATTCAGATAAGCTCTCAGTCAACCTCTTTCGAAAAGAGGCACTAGACACGAGTTTAATTCTTAATAGGGCACGACAGTAATAAATATTCACACCGCGGCTGGAATTAGAACTTCAGCCATGCTTATGAGGCAAGCGGGTTGACCACTGCGCCATTGAGCGAGACGATCCAGTAAACTGGTCGTTACTCCCAATTTGATTGAAAGTTGGGGTAAGAGAATCTTCGTTTATTACGTTATGTTATGATTATTTTAGTACTGTTTAATGATCATATAAATATAGTAAACTTCCTCTAAACAGAAAAAGCTTGTTCCTTCCAACGATTCAAGTGATGCATTCAGGCAGCCTGATTGTTGTAAACTGAGTGCTAATCCTGGATGGCAACAGTTTTCTCGTTCGTACCAACCTTTTGGTCACTCTCAGAAAGCATCAGCAGAATGAAAATTCACCTATCGGCCTTGCAAGTTTTTGTTTATACTGGATTGAACTCTTGTCCGTGTGCTTATAAAGAGTTCCCCTTTGACCACTTCCTCTAAACTTCACATACGGAATATTCGAACTAGGTTTCTCAAAGTTAGAAACCTGTCGCAGATCATTTTCGTTGTTTCAGTTCGAAACTGAAGCAAAATTAATGAGGGTATACAGGTAAAAATCGACTTCCAATAGTGTGCATGCGCATGTTGCTAGTAATCGATCGTTAACGAGGTCACTGCTACGGTGTGTGTCACAACATATTGATACTAGTAATGGTCAATTCGAATTGTGGAATTTTATTCGACAACTTGTTCTACCGAGGTGAGTAATAGATAAACCAATCGCTGATTGCGATTGATAGATGGAAGGACAAACCTATCAGATGTCATCCGAATCGACAAACACGTTACGTTGAAATCATGATGTTTTATTGGCCTCATTCTGTACCGTGCTCAACGAGCAGGTGTAGGTGTATACCTACAAGCAGCACGCAGACAGTCAAACGTAGGAAGTTTATAGGAAAAAAGAAGGGGACGGTACGAGACCAAATGTTGTCGTCAGCATCGACAGGTGACATACTGAGGATCAGCCCTATTCCTAACAGATGGTCAGAGTCCAACGCATCATCAGCTTACGCCATCTGCGACCACAACAAACGTAACCCACACTCGACTTGATACTATGTTCAGCGCTGAGGCGAGTGCAGAGTGAATGTTCAAGATGGTTACTAAGCTAATAAGAGTAAGTATAACAAATATTGGTTGCCATGTGCAACGCTCACTCAACTGAAGCAGCGATGGTCTTGGCCACAACACAACGGTTTCTGTTTCAACCTGCCCCGTTTCTACCAAAAAAGTCCGAGCAAGAATGTTGCCAGCCGCTCTACATAAGTAGCAATATCACTACCGCGAACCAAGTCCACAGTCAAAAAAAGATAGTCACAGGGTTGGGAACTAGCGCAAAACAGCCTCGTTTAAACTATTCGTACCTGCTGAATTCAAGTAAGAAAGTTCAGTCAGTAAATGTCTGTCTGAGATGTGCACCGTGAAATATTACAATTATGCACGACCTCCTTACATTGCCAAGTGTAGCCGCTGATAAGAAAGTCGCGCTATCACAAAACTGTATTGGTTTGCTGCATACAGTATTACTTCCAGGAAGAAATCTCCAAGGAGGCATTCCTTTTCAATAAATACTTTTAAAAAACACAAAATGTTTCGCATTAGATACATTCGCTGAAGAAACAAGCCTTCCAGAACCACACATGACTTGAATGCGGATTGGCCCCATGCAGGAAAAAACAGCGCGACAAACTTGTCAGAATAAACCCAACCTGCTTATACAATGATCTCAGGTTAGATCATTAAACCATATAGCCTGTTAGTAAGTAATACTTACACATCACCCTGGTAGATTGGAATCAAGTTTACGACCAGCTAATGAGCCCTGTCTGAGACAAATTTAGCACTAGCCTTGTTTTCCAGACCACACCAAACCAAAGTTCGCCAAGTGAACACTTTTACCTGAGAACAATGCTTCTCAGGCAAGAGCTCTTGCGAGTGTAAGTGTATGGAAAATAGTAGAAATTCCACTCCAAAATCTGAGCACTTGGAATTATTGAGTCAAATGGCATGAATGAAGGACCGTTTAGCGGAAAAACAAAATGTAGCAAACGATTATTGGTCCATTGTCAGGCCGCTTAAAGCAACAAGTAACTGGATGGCGTTCTTCGAAATATATTTCCGTTGTGCTGGTCTTCTTAACTCTGTCCTGAGCTCAGGTAAAACGTTGGGTACAATACTTTTTCGCCCTGGGGAAAGTTTGCATGTTCATTTCATCGTTACGTGGTTCCTATTTGGACCTGAAAAGTCTAGCAGTATCTGACTTCTGCAATCGCATGACAGTATAAACCGAACGGTTTTGATGTAGAGTCGGCTTTAATCTGTATCTTTTGACCTGAACTGCATTTGATACTTTGGCACAGTGAGATGAATTAGTAATCGCCCCAACTTCAGATTAAGACCACTTAATAGTATGCCAATTTTAGGTGACGCCTAATCCTTCAAGATACCAGGAATAGTCTTGATGAGATCTCAGCAGCGAGAATCATGGGTACATGTCTGTTTTGACGACTGTGACAATGTAACAAACCCACTACATCGTACTTACCTAGTTCAGAGTTCACGAAGTTTAAAGTTTCCTCCTTCTCCAAGGAGAAACATCACTACGGAACAAGCAGACTGATTCCTTCGGAAAATGTCTTTTTGTTTGTAGAAGTATCATAACAACCTACGCAACAAACATTTTTCCTTAAAGCTAATAATAAAAGTGGCGGTTGTTAACTGGTGAGCAAAACCGACGGGATTTATTCCACTCAGGTCAACGTTGAAGAAAGTCAAGTGGTGATAAGTTGGTCAGTTTGTCAGAAGAGGGAGCACAAATGGATGTGTTCAAAAGAAGCATTTCAATTGACTGTCTAAAAATATCCAACACCTGTGTAAGTCAGCCCAATAAAGTTAGACGCATAATCAGGTAAGCAAGGTTTTTCCTCAGATTCCTCCATGCTAAGGTTTTTCGCAATTTTTGTGATCATATTTTGTGCTTCAACTCCGGGAGTTTCACTGGAGTACGCAAAAAGACTATGATGGCTTTGCTTGCGTGGCTTGTCAGTTTAACCTGGAAGGACGTGCAGTACATGTCGCACTAGCCGTGGTTGATGAACAAGCCGAAGTCATCGATTTCATTTATCCTGCTCAATAGTGCGTTCTATTACCCCTGAGTATTTGGGGAGCTCGAAGGGTATAACTTGAACCTTTCTCAAAAATTATCGTAGCATCCGCATCAAAGTAAACTTTTCCGGTTATTCTACAAGGAGAGTCAATCGCGCAGTTGTCAATTTGCTTGCCCAACAATCATTTGGGCCAGATTTCAAATAACGGCGTGTACTTGTGGCAAACCCTAACGTGAGCATTACTTGAGTCCAGTGCAGTTTCTTGACACTTGGCCGGTTATAAAAGCCTTCTGAATTCGAAAGTCACAAACACATGTCAACAATACTCAGCCCGCGACAGCTAAGACCGTTGACTATCCATCAGTTCACCTACCCCAACAGCTTCTAACAACCGTTGAATTAGTGAAGGTGATAGAGTTCCTGGTTTAGTACACCACGAAGATTCATATTGCATTTTGAATTTAGGTTTAGCACGCATGACGAGGCTTAATGTGGTCCTATCCATTCCGTAAGCGTTCCCCAGGAGGATAAAAAGTTCGCGAGTTTCATGTAACATTTAGACGAACGCAATGTAACGGAGGCTACTCAAAGTGACCAAAACATATGGCATTAAAGTTGGCCGACCTGGGAACTCTAAACCCCTGGGTAACTACGAGATTTCCTTAGCTTAACGTCATATATACTGACTGAAGCGTACAACTGTTCATTCGCAATGGAAAATTACGCAATATTTTCTTCAACTCATTTAAGGGTTCAGAATTCAATTAGACAGTTGACGTGTAATATAACCGTTCTACTGGTCAAAATACCTTTTCTTTTGAGTCTAATAAGCATGGGCTACTGACGACCAACTGGAACAGACGTCTCTCCGTCGTAATGGAGTAACTGATTGACATTCCTAAATAATCTGGCAAAGTAAGAGCTTTTCTGTTGAATGATTTGCGACACCACAACCAAGAAAGTCGAGCAAATTTACAAGAAAAATGTGTTGTGTTCAACGGACTGGGTCATAAAACATCAGTCAATATTGTGTCGGTCGTTCCATTCGGTTGTGACTTTCTCAAACACGCTTTCCCTTTAATTTTCAACATCCACAGTAGAATGCATGGCAAAGTGATATGCATCAACATACAGTGGTTAGTGAGGGTTACGGGAATTAGGGCATCTCTCGGATGTAACTACACACCAGAACATGATCGTCCATCTCTTTTTCACAACCAGCGTCATATGTGGCCACAGTCGACTCTTGAAATGATGTTTTATTCAGCCAGTTTTAGCTGCAGCTGCGCTCGACTGACTTTGGGGGGAAGGCCACAGGTGATGTAGTTCCCGGTGATAATCCTTTGCATCTCCGTTGTATCCACATCACAATCGAAAGTCGATTCTAAGATTACCAGTGGATCAGTGCGATTCGTGTCTTTGTGAATAATGCGGAGCCGCCAGATAAACAGATTTCACCATACTACCCTCACTAACTTATCAGACCACGTTATTGTGGCTACGAGTCCGTTTCACGCTGATACTGTCCGTGGGGACCGATTCTCATGAATTGACTACTACTCATAAGCGGTCGCATCTGTCGCAATCCCATGGACTTTCCATCCAACCCATTTGAAATAAAAGCACTATACTTGAGTTTTGTTCTTATTACAGCGCGTCAGTGACACTACCATTTTCACGTTCGGGACTAAAAATCCGGCTATCAGGCGACCGTGATGGTCACTGTGCAACGAAATCACAGTGATCCCAGCATGAAGAGAACTCACGACCGTCTGATCACTGGTTGGATTTAACAGAATGGCCGTTTTGTTTCCTCTCGTGGCTGTCGCACAATGTAGGCCTTCTGATTGGTGGCCAACACAGACGCTTCATGAAAGCGTGACTGGAGTTCTAGTGCCATCACTGAAAAGGATATGTACTAGTGACAAGCTATAACAAGAGCAGAACCCGAGCACAGTGTTTCTTCTAAATGATGCTGGCTGAAAAGTCTATAACACTGCAACAGCCACGGCCAATTTTGAGTGACCTTCAACTTACACAATTCAGAATTCCCTACCACTCATCCGGGTGCATTTTTGTTGATTGGTGATCCGCCGGTTGTCTTTCAGACGTCGATGGATATTATATGCGTAATTTTTTGTTCGTTTTGACGAGCTATTTCTCAAATTTATGGGCTGTTATTTGGGAGAAAATGGCCGACACTTGCTGGTAGAATCTGTTTACTCAAACATTCTTGTGGCAAACAAGGTTGTCTGTGAGTAGAGAGTTGCTCACGAGCTACAAAAGAAACTTCACAGGATTTCGATATCGACACCAGTGATCAAAACAGGTGAACAGATAAGGTATCTACTGTATGAAACGTTGTCAACGGATGAGAAATTGTACTGTTCCCGGAAAACTACCTCATTCACAAAGTCTAAAACTGCAATGGCTTCGTTATTGCCCCAGAGTCAACTCTTAAATCCGCTAAAGCTGCAACGGCAGTACAAGAACATACCAAACAGGAAACTGCCTCAATAGTTGATAGAGCAGCAGAACGACAGAAAAACCGAAGCAAAAGCTCTTTTGAATCATAGAAGAGACGAAAACTTTGTCAATTTATGATGGATGGTCAAGTCAAAGACGCGGTTGTTCCAACACGCAGCGGGATATCACTACGGGGTGAAGAGACATGGTCAAAGTCCACAGCGGATAAATTACGGGTAACAGAAGCGAATGAACAAGTCACTATTCAACAAAATTGGGTCAACAAGAAAGTAATGAGAAGCAAAAATTCGTAGCAGCAAGCGTCAGCCTAAAGCACGGGATTAGACGGAAAAGCACGACATTTGAGTGGAAAACCTTGCTGTGTTGTGGACTAAAATTTCACGTCATAAAGGGGGGCGCATGAGTGACGTAACAACATGCAAATTGAACAGTAAAGCTGTTGCTGTATCGCAGTTTCAGGAGCTGACAGTTATCATGAACAATAAAGATTACAAAGACAAGGACTAAAACCACTGTGAGACTTGACTATTTACCAACTATTATAATGAGACCCGACGAAAATGTAGAGAAACAAAACGTAGAGTAGCTAGAATTGACGAGAAAGAGAAGAGTAAATGAAATCCGAAATTGAAACGATGAAGCCCGAAGGTCCGAAAGTTTACAAGAGTTGAATCCCTGTTCGTCTTGTTCAATCACTAAACTGGCTAACAATCTACCGCCTTGCAAAAAACAACGATCATCGCGTACAAGGATAGAAGCCCTGAACCAGTTCATCCTAACAGTTTTTTGCAAATATCCATAAGACTACTAATGAAGAGAATAAAATAACGTGGCCCTTGGATGTAACTGCACTCTTCATTTCAGTCTATACCATTCTAGTCAGTGAAAAACTGGGGGTGTTATTAGAAGAGGACGAATTTCACAGCGCAGTTAGCGAACTCGGTGAGATCATTGAGGCTAGGCCTCATAACGTACGTCACTGAGAAAAATACGGGAACAACTGAGACAACTGTTCAACAAATCAAACCAACAACTCTCCTAATAACAGGTCACTTTGCGTACGCTACGGCCACCATCTTAACACTGGCTGAATTAAAAACAGATTATCCACTCACCAGCATTATTTTCATTAGGATATTTTTCACCAAGTAAAAGTGAGCCGACAATGATCTATCGGTGCTGTTTTTGGTTAGAAGACACACTACTAGCTAATGAGAAATAATTTGCCGGAACTCAGGTCAAACTGTCCAGACTCTCCACTGTGCTAGCGGCTATGCAACATCATACAAATAAAGCTACATTGAAACATTACTCAGGCTCCATGTGGAACAGCAAAATTTGTTCGAAAATAAAAGAAAAAAGACGTTTTGTTCTATGCGCTTTTTTGTAACTTACCCAGGACGACTTTTCGAGACGATGGACCGTTCCCGAACCAAAACTAAACTAGCCACTTCACCGTAAATCAAAAGTAGTTCAAAATCCACTGTGACATTTTGGTGGCATTCATTCGAAGACCGAGAACAAACTCACGACAACAGAAATAGCTAAGGTAATCTACAAGATACCCTACGAATAATGCGAAAGATATTATGTTGTTCAAGGTGAGAAGCATTAGAATACGTGGAGATACACCGATAATGTAGATAAACAGCCAAAAATCCTTCATACCAAAAAATACGGACCAGGAGATTTATCAACTCAACTTTGAAAACGTAAGCAGAATTGGATCAGCACAACCCCACCAGTTACTAGAACTGTTCGAAACTTAGCATTCAAGACAAAATCCAGTCAAAAAATCCGTAGGCTCAGGGATAGTCTACAAAATCATGAGAAATCAGAGTACTGAATGAGTAAGTTGATCAAAGCATCTAATCAACGAACAACCCAGTGAACAAGAGGTCAACTAATCCTTACCTGCACGTCACTCTGAACTTCTCGACTCTTATCAGTTCGTCTCATACTGTAAAAAAGAGACTCCTAGGTTCAGCAGATAACTTTAGCCAAATTTATGCCGACGAATCTGCCCAGCAAGATGACAAAATATATGCATGCCAAACACCTCAACACCAACACCTGGATCCTGGACAACAACTATTCCGAAAGATAATTGTTTCCAGTCAAAACTGAACGACCGGTTGTTGACACACAAGAAACACATTAGAGCCAATGACTCTTCAGTTACGTCCTTCAAGTGCCCATAAGTTCCATGTCTATGATGAACCACATAAGTGAAAGCAAATACCAGCTACACAAGCACGAGTGAATCTGGGCAGACTACAGACGTTCTGACTGCATATGCCACCCAAAACGCACTTCACCGTGGGGACTGCATTAGACAGGCAACATGAATCCATACACCTGAGATAAAGTCTTGAAGTAGTTGCTGAAATATGGCGTTTTTCTCGTGTTTACAGTAAAGCATCATCTTACAAGATGCTGTTCAGTATTTCGCAATAACCGAGAACACAAATTTAATTCGTTCACAACCACCAGAAAATTTATGTTCAGTATACGGTGCAGTTGAAAACAATCAGACTTCCACGCGTAAGTAGTGTCAGTACATTTGGTCAAAAACGAAATATTCCCCAGGAGAAGAATAGTAGTCACGTGGAATTCAGCGTCACATTCCTGTCTAATAAGGCGATTTTCTGGACACAACTCGAAACGTTGTGTTATTCCCAATCTGTTTATCATTAACAAACTACATTCAACCCAACTTTATACTTTAGATGCACCAGAGTACCAATAAGTATTCTCAAATAAAAAGGTTTGGGCTGCGGAACGCTATGTAGCGAACAGTCCAGAGAGTGTATGAAGGAAGTGTGAACACATTACTAACTACATGTACAGTCCACGCAGAAGACCCGGTTATACTAAGTGACAGTCCACATGGGACGCTTTCTGGAAAACCCAGTTACATTCCTCCATTCTGCTTTCACTATGTGTGTACCCCATCGGCATCTAAGCGATGATACATCCAACGGTCACTAAACTCAGATGTGATATATGCGCAAAATAGTTTTTACTACTTCATTGTTCAATGTGACATTCGAACGTTCTTCATCTGAAACACACCACACTGACTTGTTTATCCTTTACGTCGGCTGGTCGCTACACACGAGTCTTTTTAATTGAATTAAAACAACTTATGACTCATTCAAGAAGACGTTCGATGGCAAAACGTTCTTTGAACTGCCGACATAGTAATCCTCCTACTCAGTAAAATTGATTTTGCCTATAAACAAACTGCTTTCGTCAAAGTTCTGCGAGCAAATTGGCCCTCTTTTATTATGGAAGGAAAGACTAAGCACTAACCAAGATTGGATAATAAATAGCACACAAGCAAATTAATCCTGCTTGAATTCGCACGGAGTATTTGAAAAGGCACCTAGGCTATTAATTGTGGCGACTGTTTTTCTACCCACACTGTAATTTTTACATATACTCTGGCAGCTACAAGTGATTCAAAGACGTTCCTGACTGAAGTTTTGTGTTTTCATTCAGAACAAGACCCATTACTTTGGTCTACTGGAGATTTAGAGTTACCAAAGTGGATATAACCTATCGAGTTAATTAAGTACAAAATAGAAATGACAGCCGGGACAACGATTCTAAGTTCGTTCATAAACCACCTCCAGTTAAACCGCACTGGCCATCTATGGAATATATGGTGTTTTTTTCATTTAGTCCCAGAATTAGGTTTTGCGTTCGACGGAATAAAGAGATGCCTGAATCAGCAATCAGAAACATCCTTAGGAGGTTATTCTTGTGCTTTTCTGTGGCAGTGAATGTGTATATCATTGGATTTGTGTTAAACCGGTTCTTCTCAAACTGCATTTGCGCATGATCCCTTATATCGACTAGGTGATGAGACAGTACCGAACGACTTAGATTGGAAACACTGCCAATAAGACATGTGCCAGATGGAATCCGATTGCCACCCAGGTTGACCGATAAGTGCACACGAGTATATTGAGAGCAGTTCAGCTTACTGATTCCTCGTGTATGTGTTTGTGCACACGTACGCCCGATGGTTCAGTACCACCCACATAAATCAAAGAAACAGAACACTCTGTAGGTGGTTACTTAAGCCGGAGATCGGTGGGATGCGGTAGAGCAGAACGTTAGTATACTGCTACCACTAACACTTCTTTAACGCGCACGTTGGATAAAGTTCACCAGATATGGAAAACAATGGAATAGCGCATCACGTCGCAAAGTCAGAGCAACTATTCCAACCTCCTTACCCAAACTGTTAGTCTGCCTATTACAGTCAAGTTGAGGTAGTCTCAATCTGGAAGTATGAACATTATTACCTAACAACAGCCTTTACACAGCAGGACTGCTCGGCCTTGGCTGGTGGCAGGTGAAGATAAAGTGGGTCATATGCAATCTCTAATAACGAACGAAAAAGAGGCACCGATAATCACACAGTTTTGATTGTTACAGGGAAAACAAAGTTGTCCGAGGATCGCTGTCCTTACACGTCTGGGTGTTTATTCATCGTACACGTGTCTGTAAAATTATCGAGATTAACTTGACCAATCACCCATAACGTGGTGGTATTCATCTAACACGAGTGACTCTGATTCTTACAGTGTATTATATTTTTCATAGCTTGGGAAATAAGTTAACTAATAGCTATAGCGAGCAAAAGTCCAGGTAAACAACCTAGTTCTTATGGCTTAGAAGTTTGGTTTGCAGCAGAGATATTCATACCACAAATATTTTTTTAAACAGTGGACACCAGTGGATACCATGCGTGCAAGAAATTTGTCTGAAAGTATGCCAGAGACCAACTGTTGTAAATTAATTGCATAAATAGCGAAGAAATATTTGGTTATAGTTTATAACCGCTTATTAGTGAAAAATTTGAACTTTCGAAGTCGTCGTAGAACACCTATCAAGCCATTACACCCCAAAACTTCAAGAAGGAAATTCTAGCGTCATTTCACCATTTTCGCTCTACACCAACAATAAATAGTGTAAAAAGAAATGTTGTAACCCTGTCTGTGCGATTCCAATTCGCACATTGGATGGAAATATTCCTCGACTAGCCTTTTGTCGAAAAAGTATCACCAATAACACAACCTGGATTGCAACTACTAATCCTATTAGTTCATCTAACACAAGCCACCACTTTTGTATAGTAGGTTTGAAAGTAGAAGCTGAACAAGTCCAAATTCTCTAACATATCAGTGACTTGAAGCGTGCCTATTTGCTACACTGAAAACTTTTACTTGAATCTGAGAATTTTCGATTACGGGGCTAACAGATGAAGTGGTTATAGTGAGTCTGCTTATTCTTTTGAAGTGACCCGGCAAACTGAGCAGCACTCCCACAAAATTGTCGTTGGGTTTTAAGATAGGATTATTCGGAGCGAGCGATCACTGACACTAAGGTTAACGTACTAGTCTCGCTAGCACGAGGGCCGAAGTGCACATTCCGGTCCGGCCGAGCAGGCGCACTACTGATTAGCTCTAAGAATAAGAGTCCAGATTGGTTCTTCCTTGCAAACGAGCTAGCCAAAAGACTTTTCTTAATGCTAAGGCTACGATCGAGTCCAAGGGGTGTCCACTTTGAAGTAAGTTCAAGAGTTGCTGGAATACAATGCAGATTTACTTATTGTTCCTGACTCCAGTGACTTGTTGACCTCATTGTCAAAACGCACAAATGTATGACGCTGGTGAGATTGTGCGTACAGGGGCATGTAATTATGGTCCAGCAACTTACGATTGGAATGTCCGGAGTTCAAATCCGGGCCGTGGCAAGGATATGCACTACTGACGAGCTCTAATGAGAGCGAAACTCGAGTCTAGTGCTTCTTTTCGAAACAGGCTGGCTGGAAAGTCTATCTGAATGCGAACGCTGCGATCAAATGTGAATGATGGTCAACTTGAAAATAAACCAAATCCCCGACTACTCATCAGTAATCTAAAATATCGCCTTGCAGGTTTAATGAGTTCTGTGATCTCGACCTGTCTGGGAAGTCCTAATCGCGGGGTTATCGATTGGAGTTAACAGGCAGTAACTGTGTCTCCTCTCGAGACGATCGGGCAACCTGATCATTGCTCACAAGCGAGAGTGGTTGAGCGTTCAGATTTGATGATTCGGTCGTGCCTAATGTGAGGTCAATGGCGCAGTGGTTAACACGGTTGCCTCATGATTGGAATGTCCGGAGTTCAAATCCCGGCCGTGGCAAGGATTCCAACATGACACTAACTGACAACTACCATTTCTAAAATGTAACAACAAAATCGCCGCCAACTTTTAGTACATCGCATTATCATTCCAACCCCTCTTTCATTTTTATTAAGAAAACAAACTGCCGGTTGGCCAAGTGCTATTATTCGTTTAGCTACACAAAATGGTTTATTCACCATGACCTAGCGTTTTTAAATGCTCTTGTCAGTTTCTTAAATGTCTCCTGAACTTAGTGTTATAGTGCTGTCAGCTAATAACGCGTGTAGCAGGTCTAGTTTTTTAAACGTATCCAAATAGATGGCGTATGCCCTAAGGATGCACCAAACATAACCATCCTCTTATATATAATGTGTATCGATTAAAATTTTGCGTGAGAATAAGCGAGTTCTTTCTTGGGTGTTTCTCAAAAATACTTCTTAGAAAGATTTAGTTTTTTATTCCGACAATTCCCTTCCTACGTATATATGGTCATTTACGAATATCTTATCACCGGTGAGTAGTCAAGGATTTGGCTTATCTTCAAGTTGATCATCACTCACATTTGATCGCAGCGTTCGCATTCAAATAGACTTTCCATCCAGCCTCTTTCGAAAAGAAGCACTAGACTCGAGTTTTGCTCTAATTGGAGCTCGTCCACAGCAGCGCATATCATTTCCACGACCGGGATTTAAAATCCGGACATTCCAATCATGAGGCAACCGTGTTAACCACTGCGCCATTGACCTCACATTAGGCACGACCGAAGTATCGTTCATCCCTATCACATTCATTTGTTTGCTCGGTAAATTCAGGTATAAAAGTATAGCACTCTATTTTGACAACATCTTGCTCTCCGATTTTGCGGGTAGTTCATGACTCATGCAGCCCTTGGTTCATGGCTGTTCAGGTTTTCCTCCTCCCTGAACCGGTTGGAAGAGTCCTGTCTTCCATAGTCCCCGACTAACTAGGCAGAATATTAATATTCCTGATCTGGAAGTTGGAAACTAACGCTTCCCATCCATTATCTTGCGAAGTGAATGCGTTAGAAAATGTATATACTACGCACTGTAAGCTTATCTCACAAACCACTTTACTATTGAGCTTGTATGAATAACTCGAAATGCCGGTGCATCAGTATGTGCATTCACGACAACAATCCCATCCACACTGCTAATAAAACTGAACGGCACATTTCTTTGTATGTTTCGGTTTTCTCCTCATAGAACAGTCAGCCCAAAAGGGAGAAAGGCCGTGTCTTGAGAATCGAGCTCAGAGAGTACAAAAAACAGCCTGACTTGTTTATATTTTGCCTCGGAATCAGTTTAGACAGCCTAAATGGCACAAAAACACACGGAAACTTCCGATTACTCAGTTGATTTAGATTCATTTTGAATAGTCGACATTCGTTTCATCAGATTTTAGGCCCTTATTAGTCATAATGGAAAACCATCTATCTGTGTAAATCAGGCAGGCTAAACCGAAATATGAACATACACATACACAGATTGCAACTCACTTACTACATAATTCACAGTTGCAACTGAGAGAAAGACGTCCTTTTGAGGTGGTTGACGGAGCCATGCAATTTTTCACGTGAAAAGTGATATCAAGCTGGTCGGAAAAATTCTAAGAGGATAAACAAGCTGAGGTGGAATTCACAGTAACTTCAACAGTTCAGTATAAATTCATCGGCTTTTACACGTGCATACGGTATTGGTGTTGCATTATTCGACAGATTAGCACTTTACATCCGAGTTAGTATTTTGTTCCGTGTCAAACTATAAATTGTGTCAATCATATGATTTTCACTCGCCGTCCATATGCTCGAATTTAGCAGCGAATTAGTTTGAATTCTTTCTGTCTTTTTCAGCCCTGGGACTAACTATTTTGGTGACCGGTATACGTTGAAATGGTTGCAAACCCATATGACATGACGCCAAGTGTTTTCGCTCATTGTGTTGCACATAAATTTTTCAAAACGCACACTTTTCGAAAATATACGGAGGTGGGAAATAACTGCTGATTGTTAAAGCATTGGAGCTAATTATTTTGTTTGGAAACAACTAATGACAACGAACCGACCGTTGCTCGTTCTATTCTCATAGATTCTTCGAAAAAATATTTATCACGAGAAGTCTTCTATTTTTATAATCGCTTATCACAGCTTCTGGCCTAAAAATGGTATTCTGCATTGTTTATTTGATCTCTTCGGCTATTCTCCCAAATCTGTATCCACCTCACTAAAACGCAGTGAGGTTTAAGCCCCTTTTTATCTCAGACGTGATATAAGATATCTTAGAGGAAAAGGTACCAAAAGAAAACTTGATATATATCGTTTTGTAACTAAACTCACATTGCTGAATATGACAAGCCGCACTATTGAGCCATCTTTCTAATTCATGATTTGTGCGATCACAAAATTTAGAACCGGATAGACAAAACTCTTCCACTTAACTAAACCTGTTATTATAAGCCTTATTCTTTGCAACTACCTGGTTGTATGACCACCACCCAGTTTTATCCACCTGTTGGGGGTTTTAAAAAGTAACGCCCGGTGTGGTAACCGTTCGGCTTCCATTAGAAGTAAGACGTCCACCTATAACAGACTGCATAACCCAAATAATGTACCAAGTGCTCGTATATCACAATGTTCCTGAAATAAGCCACAATTCTTGATTGATCAATCCCTTTAGTGTGGTAAAGAAAACGATGAACAAGCATACCAAGTTTTCTTGTGTCTTTGTCACTGGTTGGCCAATTTTTCGAATCACAGAACAGAATCGCCTTTACATAAGTATTATACACACTATCTTCTAGCGGGAGCCAGAGATCAAACTACTTCATCGATTGGACGGTTTGGTAAAAGCAGTAGGCATCTTTATCAATCCTTTTGACGTCTTATCAACCCCACGACAAGCTTGCCGAAAGATGTTATCCAAATATTCGAAAGTGCCTGTAGCCTCGAGCCGACTTCTTGCAATATAAAACGCAGAAACTGGAGCGAGCAGTCGTGGGGTTTCAATATGAAGGTACCAAGTATACCTTACACAGGCCACTCTGATCAATAGACCCCTTTATCATAGTCTTCAAAAGAAAAGAAAATATCACACAACCACCCCCATCTCACTTAGTTTATTGTCAAGAGTTACCCAAACACAAACTCATCTGATTCTTCATCGCACTCTCCAGAGAGTCATCACCGAGGAAAGCGGACAGGAGAAAAAATATCAGATGCAGTAGAGGTTGGAGACGGTCATCCGCAAGCTCTTTTCTACTTCCATACAAGGATTTTAAAAGATGCACGCATCCCAGGAGCCCTTTCGAATAAACTTTACTTCAAGTAAACATTACAATACAACCAAATCAAGCTCAACTTTTGGATCTAGTGACGTTAATACTTTTGGCTGCTAACAAACGCACGTTACAGAACTTGACGCAAAGTATAGATGTGACCAAGGAACCTTCGATTGGTCAGTCTATTGAGTTGGCTTAACATAAGACCAGTGAGGAAGTTGTACGCCGGAGAGAATAAACTGATACTTGTGGTTCCCATATAGACTTTGGGTGTTCCTTACGACAGCAGGAATGAATATCCATAAGCACCAATCAGAAAGTACCCCTCTGGCTTCCCAAACCGTCTGAAGACGTTTTTTAAGTTTTGATAGGTTGATATGACACAGTCCATTGCACTAACTCCATTGTGATGACCGACTAAGGTATAGCACCACAAATTCTGCAGAGAAGAAAAGTAGATCTACAAGTTAACTTGATCAACGTCTCATTCTCACAAAACATTCAGTATACCAAATAGTCTAGTAATTCAAGCGCCTGCAGGATCTGTCAGAAAACGAGTCGTTTTCCAATTATTTCTCAAATATGTGAAAAACATTCCAGTAAACTCATAGGTGAATGCGTATTTTGATAAAATATCTTACTAGTCCAAAAATTGCAACCAAGATCCAACAACAAGAAGTGCAACAAGAACTGATTTGAATAACAGAAGGTTTCAAGAAACGGCGGCTGATGTTGATCTTACCGAAAGGTACACACCCGAATTTTGCTCTCTATGAGGAAGGACTAGTATCTCTACACGTTTAACATCAAAATTCATAGAACAAACTACCATAACTTACGAATATGTTACGGACTTCGACTTTCGTTTTCCAGTTGCCCCTAATAAAAATAACACGCTGTTGAAAGTTCTGCGCTTATGTGTCTTTGATCAGTTTTTAGAATATAAGGTAATTTCTTTTTGTATTGCAGAACTGTGTTTCGAAGTACGTCTTTGGGTTATGTAAGTCGAGATCTAAAAAGTTAGTCCCTATTTTGAGTTTCCCCTTTAAGCATCTGCCCATCTCCAGCTAGCTGCCGATTGCTTCACTTTCTCAATATACATTCGTAATCGCTTCAACCTGCATGGTATAACCTCAAGCCGTTTTTTCTTTGCTTATTCACACGCTATCTGTGACAAGTTCACCAAATGTGTACTTTGCAGCCGTGACAGAAAATCTCTTAAATATTTTTCCGAACACGGCCGCCAACAAAGCGTTCGCTCCTCCTCGCTTTGCATACCACACTCGCCGAAACAATGATGACAAAACTAGATTTCTATTAGTCCAGCGATGTCTATTCGCTAAGTGTTAGAATAAAACGCTTCTACGCGTTTCTCTACGACAATGTTCACTATACAGTTTCTAGTGTGATGAATCTGAATTATAAAGGGAAGTAATGAATTTGTCCTCCTGATGCTATCCATGTTCTAGTTATATACCCTTGATCACTTTGAGGGATAATGCAACAGATTCTTGAACTTTTGCCTTGAACCGCGATTTCAGTGTATAAGTTTATTCTGGCAATGGTCATCTGACACACATGTTTCAAATGGAAACCCAGTTCTGGTGACTATTGCACTTCAGAAGTCAAGCGCTTCTCACTTGCTCATTTTTATTTTTGAATAAGTTTATACCTATACTTTAATGGATTCCGCATTTGCTTCCAACACCAGTCTCGAGGATTTGCCGTGATTTAAGAAGAACGTCGGTAGAGGTAAGACGGAAGGGTATTTTTGTAAGTTTCTGAAACCTGCAAAATCGGAACTGCGAGTTCAAGAAGCGGAAAAGTCTGAGAGCGATTCATTCAAAAAATCTTATTCCCCTCATTTTCATACATTAACCGCAAAATTAGAATAAATATCACCACTACTATGTATACCGCAATGTTTACTGAAAATTGTGGTTTCAAATGATTTGTCCGATTCACGATGCAGTGCCAAGGTTTTAGTTTTTCATTGTGATTCGGAAAAGTTGCTGGGTGTACTGCATAAAGTTAAAGCTGTTAATATCTATCTGGGCGTTTGTCATCGTTATGACTTAAGTGCCCATATGTATTGCAATGACGAGATAACGTTTATTAATTTTCAACTGCAACGTACTCTTCTAGTTGTCATTTCCGGCATCGACTTGTGCAAATGGCAAGATTACGAATGTTCAACATTTTGCATTGAGTACCTTAAACACTTGATATGTACGTAAGTTAACCTATCAGTCTAGCGTAATGGATAAGATATAAGTGTGTTGAAAAAACTGGAGGCTCTCAGCGCAAAATAATTGGTAAGGTTTAATTGAGTTGTTTTAACTCGAAAATAAAATGTGCAAACAGAAAAACCAAAACTAATATGTGAAGACAGAATCCTATCGTTCACGTGCACATCAAACTTGCGGTTAGCAGGAAAGCCCGCAGATGCGTCAACCAAAATTTTGCAGGTGCAGTAATAGATATCGGGATAAAAAATGACTTTTGAAATCTGGACCGAGAAACACATACGGTAGTATTTGTGTGATACAGTAGCAAAGTGAAATGTAAGACAGAAGAACTTACTACGGGTCACTGATCCAATATCATTGGTTGATGCCATCAAAATACCTCATTGATGAAAATCTGTATATAATGTCTGTTTTTATCATCAGGGTGACAGGGTGTACCGTAGGCTGTATATGTCATTGAATCGCCTCTTATCTTCACTTAACACGAGAAACGTATTCAGTTTCCTTTTGCCCATATTTCAATCTAAAAGCCAAACAGCTTCAAGTATTATGACGCTCGTTCTGTTTTGGTTCGTGACTGAATGTAAGTTTTTAGCCCCGTGCACTGACAAATATGCAGCTGTTATCCTTAGTTCGAGATAGGTTTAGACAAATATCACAACTGGAACGTAGCCTGAAAATACATGACCCTTGGTGTGTCATATTGCGCTTTCAGTGGGTATTCCCAGGAACCGCGTAAATCATTTGGAACGGCTAAAAACGAATTACCACATAACATATCGTTATCTTTATGATAACACCTGGAGGGATCCGTGGTAAAACAAAATGTGTGCAAGACTGTTAAGAAGCGCTTTACAGATCTAAAATAAATACACCATCGTAAAGGGACACGTAGCTTGGCGTAACGACATGCATATGAGTTGTTAGATTGAGATCGATACACGCGTAAAGCTTCCTAGTTTTTAGCAACTTACCGTACTTCAATTTTTTTACTCCAGGGCTTTTGCATCACTTTTGCAATGTGTGCCAAGCGAGTAGAGTGAGCGTGCAGCATGATACAAAGTGCGTGCACGTCTGTTTCCTCAAATCTCAGTTTGCCCAGCCGCTTGACAATACTACGCATCGTTCCAACCCCGATCGTTCTTTAATGGTCCAGGATAACTGCTCGACCTTGTTTGTCGGACCGTGATCTTGATTACCTGCCAGCAACTTCTGTGGCCTCAACGCAATGATCATCGCAACTTACCCAAACTCAGTAACTTCTGGATTGCATTAGTTCGTTTTGTTGTAACTGGTATCCTGCCTTTATTTAGGCTATTCATTAACCCGTATTTGACCACCACGCACGCATGTGTTACAGCCGGAGTCAAATAATTGCCCCTATCATCCCTGTGTGATTTACTGAACCCACACAGACTAAGAACATGTGACAACTTTATCTTAAATCATACGGCTCATAGCAAACTTCACTGAGCGCCCAATAGGCTTACTGAGACACCACGTATGTTCCTCGGAACGGTAAAAATGACCATACATATCAAACGTTATTTTTTTCAGAGAGGGCTTGTTGAAAATTCATGGTGATCATCACGAGCCCTGAAAGATTTTCTTATTAGGCGAATTTTATGAAGGATTATCTAAAAGACATCTGGTTGCTTTAGAGGAAAAATTCATCACAATAGTGAACTAATTGGTTCAATTCATGAATTGCATATCTGCAGATATGCATCTTGATATAACGGGACAAAGTACATGAACCATGTAGCAAGACTTTCTTTTGAGTGTCTTTTGCCCGCCTTATAAAAGTTTTTTGAGTGTTTTGAGTGAACATCTGGAAGTCATTCAAAAGACGGCCAAAGGGAAAACTTTAGTAGGCCTTATTCCGTTTCTAATATTTATCGACTTCACTCCATATCGACTCAATAACGAATTCGTCTTGTTCTCAAGCTTCATCTCCACGAAAGCAAGTTTTTGTGCAGCGTATTTGACAGCGATCTGATGACCTTCACATTGTTAAAGTTATAACATTACCAATATAAATGACATCAGATCGTTGTGCTTATTATGCGCCCATTCATAGTCACCACCGATATGAATGATCCCATGGCCTTTTGGCAGTGTTTCGGGCTTATGAATTACCACCATGTGACTGTTACCGACCTTACATGTGATAATGGTATTATTGCTAGAAATGATATTTACAATCGCTTCATATACACACATCCATGAAATTTAACAGTGCTTACCAGCAAGAACAAATCCACTACGTAGTATAATCGGCCCTCCGAAATACTATCAAAATACCTAAAATAGCACACGGAATTTGAAATCGCTCGAAAACCCCTATTTCGTTCAACAACAGCGGCGAAATTTGACCTTGGGGTGGCCTAATTGACTGAGTTATAGGAATGATCGAAATATGGCAACACTAAAAGAGGCTGTAACATTGACACGCGTGTAGAAAAGGTACACGTATAAGTAAGAGTGATACGTATCCGAAAAATGGGAATGACCCACTGGCAGGTCAAAATCCGTGGAACTTGATGGGCCACCGCCCGAGAGAAAAGCAGCGTCAAGGGGTAGATCCGGGCGATGCTTAGATGGATAACCACAAGCACGACGTGAAATGACGAATGTTCGGCGTCAATGGGTTAACAAACACGTGATGCTGAAAAAAGCTTTTCCCTGCGACTACTTCCCCAGCCCAAATATCCACCCGGAAGAAGACAGAGACGCATGCCGTAACACCCGTTTTTATTGATCAAGACAACCAAATTGAAAAAACTAGCAGCAGTGCTTTCAAGTGAATGTACAGGTAAAGTTAGCAAAACGGTTTGTGTAAAAATATACAAAAGAGTTGTGAAACATGACTGTGAGCTGTAGATACTACAACCGTGTGTTAATGACTCAGTAGCGATTCGGTGATTGATACGAGAGTGCGAGGCTGATCGTCCACCTTGTTAGCATAGAAGCAGCAGATATGAAAAGAAGTGAGAGCTTGCCGTTTACCGGCTACTTTCACCAAGCGGACGAACGTTTAACCAAGCCTTAAATTGCATGCTAAAACAGACTTCAACAACCGACCTAAGACTATTTCTGTGAACGTCCACGCTTTGACAGAAAACGTTTTGTTTGACAAGTGCTTGGGGTTCTGTTTTGAATAACTTTTTATTGTGACCCCTCAGTTCGTATGGACCTGCGAACCGCAGGTAACTCGAAATGTAGTCTAAATTTCCTCGCTGTCACTGTCCATTCATATTTTTGTTATTTTGATGCCCTGTGCGTCAAAAAATTATGTACGATCACCGCCATTCATCGTCGAATGGCATAACTCATTGCGTATCGTATTGCTTTCTGGCTTCATATCTCCTTCTCATTAACAACTGTCATTTTCGCTCACGGACCATAGCACAATGGCACGCTCAAGATCCAGCAGCATTGGTGGATTGGAGCTATCGAGTGCTTGTGATCATTTCGGCTGCCGCATGACAGTTCAGAACGGTATGCGATGCCAGACGTATCTACACTGGTACCACTTAAAGTGTACTGGCATCAGGGAAGATGATACTTAAACAGCGTATCTGACATTGAATGAGTCGAATGTGTACATTGCCCTTGCCCTTCCAGACGCGGCGGCTGCTTGCAAGATACTGGCTTTCTTCACTGCTCAAATTGGGAAAGTCGCGACGATCTCGAAGAATACCGCTTTCCGGGAGAAAAGGCGTTTTGTGGGGAGGATTTCCGACCACACTCCCTCCCTGAGAGCGATCCAGATAGGTGCCAAACTATCAAGAAGTCACTAGAATTTCTTGTGACGTTACCCGCAAACATTAGCACAGAGGAAGTACTGGAAAAAATGGCTGAACTTAAGAAAAACCGCGCTTAGTTCAGAGGAGTCTCGCTAGATCGCTCACTGCAGTAGTGGTAGAAACGCTCCCAGCTCGCTAGAACAAGATCATGCATCAAGGCTGACCCCAATCTCCAGGCCAGCGTGAAAGTCCTTAGCCCTGCTCTAAAGAGGGGACCAGTGTCTTCGGATGGACTGCCTCAGACACCCACATCAGAAGCTACTGCCCCCATCCTCTTGGGAGGTCAATCGCCTGTGGAGATGCAGGGGTTCTGAAGGGCAGATCCCAAAGGACTCTTCTCCTAAACCCCCAATCACCACATTCCGAAAATCTTCCGTTAAGACATTCTATCCCTAAGCTTTATAGCCCGGTAAGTCTGCTGGGGTCCCCCCTGCATCCAAAATGTCCCATACTTGTCTCATTCCGGTGGCTATCTCTTCGGCTGGATGAGGATCATATCGTCCTAAATTCTCTTCTAATCCACAACCCCATCCAAATTTTTGAGGGTGCAAATCTGCAAATCACCCTCCAGAAGCTCTGAAAGCAACAGCGATCCGAAGGTCATCGACCTTGGGCCAACAGAAGTGGACAAAGCGTCCCACAGGGACGCTCACATATGCCCAGGCCGTGATGAAAGTACCACCATCCCCCAAAAGGGCTCACGAGACTATACTGCCAGTTACGCACCCCCTTGCCACTGAGGCTGCTTTCTCAAGGTCTTCCTCGTGCACTTCTGTCTCTTTCTGCACCCAACAAAACGAGGGAGTAACCCTCAAGTGCGTGTACACCAACTGTCTGAGCCTTCTGAACAAACCGCCAGAAATCAAGCAGCTGGTCCACGACACTAGCGCTCACATTCTTGCTTTAACAGAGACCTGGCTTCCCACGGTTATCAGTGATAATGAACTGCATGCCACTGGTTACTCCCTGTACCAAACGGACTCCTCCCGAGGACGCATGGGAGGCTGCGCCGTTTTCCTAATCCAGAAGCTTCCAGTGCCAGTTTTCGTAGAGGTATTTACCTTCTCAGAGAAATGCGACACGCTCTGGATCAAACTACAACTTCGTGGACGTGACACGCTTCTTGCCGGCATGCAATGCATCCGACGACGAAGCCATCCTTGTTACCCTAGACAGACTCACGTCTACCCGGCGTTCCTCCCATCTTCTTATTATGGGTGACTTCAACGCGCCCCAACTCAACTCAATGGCGGCTTCTCGGGAGGACTGTGGCTGCGGGTTCTTAAAACCCTTGGCAATGTTTATCAATGAGAAAGCGTGGACACAGCATGTCGATCTACCCACAAGGCACCGTCCGGGACAGACATCCTTCTTGCTCGATCTGGTCATTATGAACGAGGCTTACCTAGTACAAAGGGTGGTCATCAAACCACCGCTGGGACATAGTGACCACGTGCTACTAACCTTTGACTTCATCTGTTACTGGCTCCAAAATGCTGTAGCGAAGACTGAATAACAATAATAATAATAATAATAATAATAATAATAATAATAATAATAATAATAATAATAATATATTTCTCAGCCTATATGTGAGGAGCACGCTGACTTATCTGCGATCAAATGTGAGTGATGGTCAACTTGAAAATAAACCAAATCCCCGACTACTCATCAGCAATATTTACAAACCATACAAAAAACGGTTGAGTAAACGGTCGCACAAACATGGAGCCTGTCGTCAAGAAACTTCCAGAATGCTGACTTTAACGTAATGAGGACGTTCTTAAGCACACTGAGCCTCACATCCGCCTAAGTGAACTTGAACTACCCTTCTTTTAAAGCCGCCATTCACGAAGCTGATGAGACGCTTGTTCCTCGAAAGCTATGGATGTTCACCTCTCGTGCACTTATTTCGCGGAACATACGCCGTCTTCTGGAAGTACGTTCTCGTCTACGTTATGAGCATAAGCTAACGGGTAGGCCAGAGGATCTGAAGGCCTTTCGCTCTGTATGAAACAGGTGCTAGGGGGAAATCCGGCAACAAGCCCAACAGGTACAGTCAAAAATCCTACAGGTAACTCGCGAGAATGAGAAGTTCCTTTTCAAGTTTATTCGTCGCCAGAGAAAAACTAAACCCTCATCGCTTTCCCAGCGGCTTCCCGACAGGAAAGCCTCCTTCAAGTGGTTGCTGAGGTGTTCAGAGAATACTACTCAGCGATCTACAATGTGGATCCGCCAAACCGGCATCTAATACTCTCTATGAGAAACTTCCAATACTTACTCATGACAGCTGACTTCTTTGTGTCCGACGCTCAGAACCTCTTGCTTGAGATCAATCCTTATGGTGCCACGGAACCAAACGCGATCCATCCCCGGGTCCTCAAGGGGGCGGCCCTCGGTTTGGTGGAACGCCTCTTTAATCTTTTCAAACAGACAGTTCGGGCAGGCACTCTTCTGGGTGCATGAAAAGAGGTTATTGTCACACCTATATTCAAAACAGGCGATCGCCACTCCCCTGAGAGTTATCGGCTGATCAGCCTTACCAGCATCCCATGCAAGATAATACAGCGTCTGTTAAAACGCACCGGCTTTAAGCATTTCTTTTCAAATAACCTTTTCTCTTCGACCCAACATGGCTTTCTTCCAGACTGGTCATGCATAACCAATTTGTTAATCTTCATGGATAGCCTAAAGGAGGCCGAATGCAATGATTATACCCCGGAAGCCATCTTCTTCGAGTTTGGCAAAGCCTTCGACCGTGTCCCACACGGTCCTCTTATACGTAAACCAGAAGCTTATGGAATCCAAGAAGAGGCCCTCCGCTGGATTACTTCCTTTCTTGATAACAGGACTTTCAGAGTAAAAACCGGTCCGGGCCCTTTGTCTCCATCCCCAGTCTCTGTGGCAGTCTCTCAAGGATCGGTACTTTGTCCATGGTTGTTCCTGATCTACAACAGTGATCTCCCCGAGTTGATCTCTACAAACGCTCTCCTTTATGTTGACGACTTAAAAACCCGGAATGCGTGTGACCTCAGTGCATTGCAAATTGACCTTGACTGTATTAAACACTGGTCAGATGACTATAGTCTCCCGCCAAACGACAGCAAGCATGCACACGTGTCATTTAAAGAATACTCCGGAAACCTGTTCGTGATACACGGTTCACAAAGTGTAGTAGATACCACGAAAGTTGACCTCAAAAAGGACCTAGGGATTTGGCTGTCGCCTGGTTTATCCTTCTCTTATCATCACCAGCTGGCCGCCAAGAGGGGTTTTATGACACTTGGGATGATAAAAAGAGCCTTCCCCGCGTAGACCGGAACGCTTTCCACACGCTATATGGAGTCTACATGAAGCCACTGCTCCAGTATGCCAATCAAATCGTCTACACTGATTTGAAGAAGGACGTAATCGCAATTTAACGTGTCCAGCGAGTAGCCACCAAAATGGTCACTGGCTTACGGCATCTCTCCTACGAGTCTCGCCTAGAAATTCTTGGTCCACTTGGGTTTTGAAGACCCCGCGACGACTTAATTCTTACACATTTTTTCTTTAGTGTAGGACTCGTGCAACAATTCTTCACCCTAGTAGGTGATAACAGCCGAAGAGGCCATGACAAGAAGCTTTATAAGCCTCGACCTCGAACCTTCCTAAGACAACAGTTTCCTTTAGAGTTATCAACCACTGGGACGGCCTTTCACTAGAGGTTGTCTTCTGAGGACCCCCTCAAAGTGTTATTGGGTTCCCACCCACTAAATAAACCGTTAGATTAGAATTTCATTCTGTTCTGTTAGATTAATATTTTACTATGTTCTTGGTACTCTCTATAAAACCCAAGAGCGGTGCTACACCCTGTTTTCAATGACTGTCTTTCAGGTCAATAGTAAACCGCCGGATATCGAAACGTACAAACTGGCTGTATCCTGGTAGTTTGGGCACCCTAGCCTTGAACCCATGTACGAATCGTTGAAATCTCTAAAACCCTGCCAGTCCCTCAAAAAATACAAAAAGTAAAAAAGATCCTCCTTGAGCTTCCAACATTTCATAGGGTAATGGTCAGGGATTTCAAACCGAAACTCATGCGAAACGTTCCGAAGACCTACTACGATTTTTGTCGCAGCCCGCTGTATACCCTACAGCGCGTTTAGTTATTTCCTAAGAGCGAAATAAGCAGCTGAATCAGCGTGATCAAGAACTGTACAGACACAAACCCCGTACGCAGACTGAAGTGCATTCCCGTCATTTCAAAGAAATGTCTGCTTAATAAAGCCAACCACAGCGAATGCTTCTTTGGGTGCTGCTTCATAATGAGGCGAGGATGACTAATCGAACAAGATCCATATGCCCAGATCTTTCTGAGACCAGTTTTAAAAACACGCTTCAGTTTTCCCACAGCATGCTGCGTAGACGTTGCCAGAATCGCCGCCAAGAGACTTGTGCACACTCATCGTCGTCGGCGGAAACAAACCAACCCAGTGATCACTGCTTAACTTCGTCAGGGTCAATGCTAAATCGCTGCCGGCGATTCAGGGGTAATTCACTCATTAACGCATACTCGACAGTTCCAGTGAAGCTTGTCCAGAAGTTAGGGTTAACGAGACTCTCTTCTAAGCCAAAAAAACGTCAGAGAAGACGACCAAAAAGATCGGAATTTATACAGTGCCACTGAATAGAATTGCAATGAAGGTGCTATCTCACCTTGAATATGAATTGATTAGGTACACAAAGTATCCAGCCGAAAGGCAGTCAAAGTGGAGCAACCAAAACATGAATCCGTCAGCGGCCACCGGTCAACCGGGTTTGGGTGCATGAAAACAGTCGGGTGAAGATGAAGATGGGTACCTGGCAAAAAATATCAAGAGAATTCTTACTAGATAGGCAATTTTAGTTATATAAGGGAGAAAGCAAACACCGCGTGTTGAAGTAGCTGCTTGCGTGAGTGTTTGTTGATTGTTATGTGTTGATAGAATGTTGATGGCCACGTTCCCTGCTCTGTTTATTCCCTTCTCATTGATTCGTCTCCTTACATTGGAATTCTTTACACCGATTACGAGCCTTTCTTACAATCTGACGCTATCGCTCAAGTTACGCGCGTAACAAATCATTTCTCCTATGAATCTTGATACTGTTTACTTGTAAAACTTTTTCCCGCGTAGTTTTCTCCCTTACTTTCTTTTGCCGGACCTTCGTTTATATGTACCCTGGTTTCATTTTTGCCTGGCCGCCTCGCCATTACGTGACTGTTGCATTCGGTCATATTCAAGCGAACCGTTAATCTCGGAACTTGTGTACTTGGTGGATTCAATATCGAGGTGTGTTGTTGTCTTTCACTATTTGGTTTACCTTATTGTTTTTGAACATTAGCACATTATTAATAGGAAACTCGCCAATACGACGGTCTTCCTTTTTGGTTCCGATTCTGTTGCTCGGCTGGCTCAGAATTTATAGACGCTCGTTACTTACAGATGTGACTATCGTGGATCCAGCATATCGATAGACGTTGCGAGAGGACTATGGGTCGCTCGAACCACCAATAGACGTCCTGGATTAACACTGTGTATTTGTGGTACAACAGTCACCATGATCGTCTAATGAACAAAACAGGGACTACTGGGATCAAATTTAGGGTCGGTTTTTCACAAACGAACCAAACATGCCCCAACGAATGCATCATTCCGCATCATACCAAACAGAGACAACAAACCTATCAGATAAACCTCAAAGGATCCAACAGTCAGTTTGCACAGTGTTGGGATCATGGGAGTACAGGTCTTTAGTTCATCCACACAGAGAAGACTGAAAATCTTCTTCGAAAAATTATGTGAATTAAAAATAGTGGAAGACCAAGGCCAGATCTTCGTGGTACACACACTAAGATGGTTGACGGGGGAAGAAAGCAGAATGGAATTTAACAAGAAGGGTTGTATCTTCAAAAATGAGGTGATCCAGCAGGGAAGATCACATCTGGTGCCATACGCCTCTTTTTCTGTATAAGTGAGCCTTGCGTCACCCCGTCAAAAGAGTTACCAAAGCTGAAGAAAACGTTGTCGGATATAAGACCTTGAGCCCTTTTGTCCTTTAATTTGTCCATAGACGGCAGAATTTTCGTTCCGCAGGACCTAGTTGGTAACAGTCTTTACTGGGCTACAGAGACGAAAGTATCATCTAAGAAGTGCTTTAAGATATCTCGTTCAGAGAGATGCTCTAAGATTTTGTACGGAATTCCCCATAGTCTGGCCGGTCGATAACTGACAGAACAGTGTCGAGCACCAAGCTCATAAATAGGGGCGGCGTTATCTATTGGCACGAACTTTACTTATAACTAAAGGGTAATGACGCCATTAAAAACAAGCTAGAGAACAAAATGTTGGACTTGTAAAAATCCGGCTAGCACTGTAGAAATGCTTGTTGTAGATTACTGCTGGAACACGTGGAGACTTGCAGGATGTGTCAGAGAGATCGACTGATGTGAGCGTAATCCTCGACCCGTTATTTCTTGGTTGCGCGAGTCTCTACAAGCCTCGGAGACAAAGTCATCTCAGTACCGCCGTGCACCGCTTGGTTCTCGTCCACGAGTTCGGATGTGACGGTCTTGTGTGTTTTTGTTTCAAACCCCCACTCCTGTCACGTATGATGACCTAGTTGATTCTGGTTTGATCGTGGTTGTGACCAATGACAGTTCCGAACCACCAGCGGGATAACATATGTGTATGTGGAGGGGGAGAGACAGGATTGTACAGATACCCGCGGTGTCGAGCTGGTTGGGATTGCCAACAATATCTGGTGCACACCAAGTGAACACGGTTGTTTATCGAGATCATTTCGCAGTTCTTATTGCAGGGTAAAAGATCACGAGACGTCGAACCACGTGGAGTTATCAAATATGTTGTGTCAACACGGTTATTGGTGCGAACAGATAGAATGTGTCAGTTATGTGTCCTGTCAAAGTGACATCCACATAACCTCCCTCCACTCCTTAGGAAGGATACCAGCAAGAAGAGTCGGCACTAAAAGTCACGAGATGGAACAGCTAATGACATTCGTGAATGAACTTGGTCTGAGCCCACCGAACTGAAATGCGCAAATTTATTAGGCAAATCCCAAACATCATGCGCTGAGGGTCATTCGCGTAAAAAACCGATTAAGTACTACTGTGGAAGTACATTGCATCCGTCTTCGTAGGAAGACACAAAAGTTCTGCTGCCCGCTATTATTCAAATTTCACAGCAAAGTGATTGTGAAACAGTTCATACAGTATCAGGACTTTATTAAGTCCCAAACCTTACTTAAACTGTTAAAAAATCAAGGGGGACAGGACCTCCGTCTCTTAGCATGTGATCCAGGACACATCGAAAAAGGGCACAACGATATCCAAAGATGATGAACTGGGTCCCAAAATCGCGCAGCTTCGCTTTGTTGCACTAAGCCCGAATGTACCAGCGGTCATACCGACAAAGGTAACGTCATCAAACAGAACAACTTCGCTGATCTGATTGGTCTAACAGTAGATCTTGACAGTTCCAACAGACTGCCGAGCACTGTGGGGACCTCGGTCGAGGAACCAACTGGCGGAAGAGGGTGTGCCAATGACTGTACCCATATAGAAACCAACAGAGCGCCCAGGTTGCAACCCGTCTGCGCGGAACCTGGCTCAACTAAAGCAGGGCATCGGCAATCTACTAGTCAACTCAACTTTGAACCAATCCCGTAGGGAACCACAAACCGACCACCAGTGGTGTATCCGTGATAATAAACCCTCTCCAAATCACTACCCCACAGGTCGCCCTAGGTTTTCTCCTTGGCGTGACAAGGGAATAAATTAGCAAGAAAGCGCGATTTCGTACCCAGCGGATAAAAAAGACGCATCTCTTACCAACCCACAATTCCAGGACTCTGCCTAATAACAGCGGCTTCTCGCGTGACGCATCCAGTCATCTAAGGCTGATCCAGAGCCCCCTGAAGTTGTTCACCCTACGTTCAACACTTCTTTCATTACGGATAGCTTCTACACCTCGAATGTTTACCTAAACGCAACCCGCGAACTCTTCCTTGAGAAAGTGCAGGTTGGTGTGTCCAATTCACCTCAGTCTTCCCCTTTTTAGCGGGCACATACCTTTCAAACATCCCATACTTACTCCGTCCCCCATAATTCCACTATCCAACCATACCTTACTTACATCTTCCCAACACTCCCTGTCATGGACTCAAACGCAGATGACACCCAATCCTTCTCTAGTGAGCTCGCTATAAGGATCAAGCGATGTTACCAGAGTCTTTGGGTCACAAAGACATTTCTGTTTAAGACACTTTAAAAGATCTAAAATTAATGTCGAACAAGAAAAATGCACTAGGTTTGTTGCTTTCTAATGCATGTTCGCTATTTGATAAGATGCGCGTCTCCAGATCTTTTATCCTCTTGTATAATCCCCATATTATTCCAATCACTGAAGCTTGGTGCACCCCTGAGACTTCAGACACGCAACTAAACGTTGTAGGTTAACACATGTTCCGTAAAAATCGTGGTGTAAGACGAGGTGTAGGACGTTTACTTTGCCTAAGAGAGTAATATTCTGCAACCATACTCAGTGAGCCATGTCTTGGTGTGATGGTTGACTCCTTGTGGCTGTTAGTGTCGACTGAATCCTGTGTATTACTCTTAGGATGCATCTACAGACTGTTGTACACGCATCAAGGCCGCCTGTGTTCCCCACACTCGTGCCTAGGCTCCAAGAGTGTTCTGATTGGTCGTGGCTTCAGTGACCAAAGGCTCACTCGTCCATGCACTTCAAAATGACCCGATTGCTTGTAAATGCGACAATACACGATGCGCTTCTACTGAGTCACGTGTCCTCACTACCGTTGTTATTGTCCGTAAGGCATGTAGCGGATGGGGATCGGATACAGATACAACACAGACCACCTCATGCCACTCATGACGACACGAAGAACCTTATTAATGAACTGAACTAAGTATGAACCTTACCTTCACAGTACAAAATAATTGGCGGAGACTTCAACATGCCCAATATCTCCTGGAACTCTTTCACAGACCCAGCAAATCAAGCTAAGCTCATTGCATGTGTTCAAATAAACGGATGGCGCCAACATTTTTTAGCGCGTACTAGACAAGACCACACTTTAGATCTCATCTTTACCTTGGGCATCTCTTCTGCTACTGCGTCAGTCTTCGAATAATTTCCAGGAAGTGATCACAACATAGTCAACTTCATGTTCGACCCAAAAGCTGTAAAAGAGTCGACCGTCATACATTACCACCATACTAAATTCGTCGACTGGAACGTTTTCACCACATTTAATAATAATATTAATAATAGCAATAATAATATATTTCACAACGCATATGTGAGAAGCACGCTGGGTTATGCGCGATCTCCGAAGTGGAACACATTTTTTCAGATTTCCAAACCTAGTTTTGCAACTGGAGCATTTAATGAACACTCCAGGTTTTGCATAAACATCTCAGCTCCGCAAAAATCAGAACACCGTAATGTGCACAGTAATGGCATACTTCTCATTCCAAAGGGGCAAGGTAAGCTCAAAAGTCCTAAATCAGGTTACCGAAAAACATGCGACCTTTCTCTCATCATGCAAACGCATAAAATGTTCAGTGCTATTGAATATAGAACCAAAATGCTCCACATAAGTGTAGAAAAAAGTGCGCCTAACGGCAAAGAAGAGAGCTCGCAGTTGATGCAGTTGACGAAACGCAGGAACTATGGAAGAGACCCTGCCATCTCAGTGGTGACACTACAGGACAAAACCGCTGTAGATGATCCTGTTACAACCTGTGAGGTCTTTAAGTCATATTTTGCTGCTTCATTCAACATTGAAGGACACAGACTACCTTCATCTCTCCCTGTAAGTACGAGTACGTTTCTAAGCCATATCCCTTTTGATGCAGGGCTCGTACGCTCAGAGTTAGCTATTATCAGGTCTTCTCGTCTACCTGGTCCTGATGGCATTCACCCTGTTGCTCCAAAACACGGTGGGAGAGACATACCTCTACTTCTGCTTAATAGTTATACACTTTCTCCGACATCAGGCTCCTTCCCTATTCAGCGGAGAAATTCTATAATTAAGCCCCGCTATGAAAGTGTTTTGCGACACGACGTCAGCAATTATCGTCCCACTAACCATACTTCAATTTGTTCTAGGGCGTTGCAAAGGATGATAAAATGTCGCGTGGTCGAATTCTTATTATCACGAAACCTTACAAGACACTCCCAGCATGGGTTTTTCAACAAACGTTCTTGCATGACGTGCCAGCTAGAATTTCTCAACGATGTGACAGAATCTGCTGACGCCGGGAGGCGATTATCGTTACACTGTTGGACATGGCAAAGGCTTTTGATCGAGTGCCTCATGAAGGTCTTCTTATCAGAATTGCATCCCTTGGTATACGTGATCAATTGCTTAGCTGGTTTTCTTCATACCTCACAGGCCGCACACAAACAGTGCAAATAGGAGAGAACTGCTAAACGCCCAGACCCGTCACTAGAGGGGTGTGCCCCGATTAGGAATGACTGTAGTCTTTCCGGCTCTCTTTTAGTCTAGATAACAGGTATTTTGCTTGTGTGTCACCCCTTCGAAAATGAGTCTAAGCTACGACAACGTAGACAGCATGATGGCTGATTGCGATCTGAATCCACCAATAATGTAGATTCATTGACGGCCACAGAAACGTGACAGTAACCGCCCCATGCACTTCATCACCAGCTTGGAAGGGAATGTGTTTAGCCCGTGTTTGGAAGTCCACGTGAGAGGTAGCATAAATGCATTCATTTTGTGAAAGTTTCTGCGGATTTTGATAAGTAGGCTGACATGACCGATGCTACAGACGTAGCCGGACCGAAGGACCGCACAGGGGCTTAAGCGCGGTGGCGTGACTAACTTGAGATTACCGACCATTAGTGCTGAATGGTAAGATAACAGTCCAGAAACGATCATTTTTGGCCCTTCCACCAACGCCTAAGGCCCGGTATATATTCATTGAGCCCAGGTGCTTTACCGCTATTTCTTAACGCGCTGGCGCAGAGTCCACGGGTTCGGTGTGCAAAAAAGGTTGGAGGACAGACCTCCGAAGGATTAAATTCGTCCAGCGAGAGGATATAGGGGGTGTTTGTTTCGTGAAAGTGACTTATCTCAAGTGCACCTAGAATATCGGTACGGTTGACAACCTTCACTAGCCAACGGTCTGATATAGTTGAGTACTGAACACCAGACTGCTCAGGGAATAGTTTCAAGTACCACATTATCACACAGAGAAACCTGCATTAGAAAACAAACTCAGAAGGCTGCCGCGCCACTCAATCCACCTGAAGCGGAAGGCATCGTGTATCTGGCGTTCAGTTCGGGTGCAAGATAAAAAAATGGTGAACTATGATGCAGTGACTGCAAGTATTCTGGGCATCGCAGAAGATCGCAATTCATAAGATCCAGCTAGGTTTTGCACGAACCAAGAATGTTGACAGGAATGGATTCTACAGTGGTTATTGTAAAATAATAAACGTTAAATTTCCATCAGAAAGTGCACCATTCCCCGTAAAATTGCCAGATGAACCAAGGCTGGCTCAACTAGAGTCGACTAGGGCGAGTTTATTGAAGCAACAACCTATAAAAGAGTGCCATCACTCCCGGACTTCAAACGGTTCTTCGTACTGCGCCCGGCCTAATTGCAGGGTCTGCCGATAGGCTGAGTCGAGAATAATCACACTCGCAATGCGAAGAGTAATGAATCTTCCGCTATCGATTCACACTCACACCCAGTTTCGGTTGATCATAAGATTCAATAGATCGCCCCAATATCGAACGGCTGAGAAGGTCGTTTACCCTCGAAACGGTTGATGAGGAGATGCTCGTAAAAACTGGATTTGGTACGGCACCAACTGAGTGCATACACAAGAAGATGTAATCTTCCACATATGGTGTGAGAAATTTACAGAAATTCAACAAGGAACGTGCTTGTACAACAAAATCAGCGGCTATGCACCGCTCACTAATGGAGGACGGTGAAACAGAGTTTACCTCACTCAAACGAATGGCCATCGG
This sequence comes from Paragonimus westermani, assembly GCA_008508345.1. Classification (NCBI taxonomy): domain Eukaryota; kingdom Metazoa; phylum Platyhelminthes; class Trematoda; order Plagiorchiida; family Troglotrematidae; genus Paragonimus; species Paragonimus westermani. The sequence goes on along the minus strand of QNGE01000690.1, from coordinate 17,602 downwards.
TTGGGCTGGAGCAAAACGACTGTTCGTGTATCGGAAAATGACAGTAATTGACGTGTCCAAGGAAAAATGCAGAAGGAGGATGCCTGATTCAGGCACTTGGAAAGTTACAGCGCTCGGGTTGAATAACAGCAATGAAAATCGCAGCCGTGGCTGCAGCAAGAATGAAGACGATTTATGCCTTTTATTTAATGAAGACAACAAAGCGAAGACTCGCCTTTCAACAACAATCAAACCAAACCCAATAACTTCAGCAGTGGTGTAAAAAACTTCGACAAACGGACTCAACACTGGATCCCGGATACCTGTTGGTTTTCCAAATTCAAGGTGGCTGTAGGTACAGCAGTGGCTGGCCGAGGTAATGGAGGGGTCTCCAATTGTTCTTTTACTCGTAGTAACCTGATGTTGCCCCTCGAACTATTTGGTAGGGCAAAGTGCCCTGATCTTTCGTCCAACAGTACCATTTGAAGTTTTGTTACAATCTGGCGTACCTGTTCTTCAGCACCAGGAAGTACCCCTATGATAACGCCACAAAAACAAACACTGCTGGAGGCTCCTTCGTAAACAGTAACTACATCGCCCACCCAAGGATTGTGCAAAGACTTCAACCACTTAGATGGAATTTGTAATTGAGGCAGATAGTTATGTAGACATCGTCTCAAAACCATTCCGCAGCTCTGTAGCAACTTATCCTCTTATCCAAAGTATGGATACTACTCGGAACCAGGTTTTAAATATGTATGTTCCGGGAAGTACGTCGCCACCTGATTATGTCGCTGACTCAAATGCTCGCCAAACGAGTGTTTTTTAGTGTACCCCTCGATATTTCATCTGACGCCTTTGGCCCCCTCCCCATGTTCCACCCAGCCATCCTACCATGATGACACTCTTCCAGCATTTTCTATCGTTGAGTTAAATATTTGCGGATATGAGCGAAAAGTTGGTGCATTCCTTAAACCAGGTCTTTCCATATGACATCCTGTAACATAATACCCCATCTGTCATGAAGCTCTTCAACAATTTAGACATTGTGCCGGGCTAAAAGGATTCTATTGTTTTATCACTCACGAACGCAAGATCATTGGTAAGTGATACGCCCTTTATTAAAACATTCTTTTTTCATATAATCCCCCATATCATTCTCGTGACTGAGATGTATTGCTCCCTGGATACTCCAGACAGTCGATTGAGTATCATAGGATCTCATATGTTTCGTAAAGATCGTCTCACAGGAAGAGGTGGTGGGTGCATTATCTATCTCAAAAGTGCCATTTCCGCAGTAACGGTTGATGAGTCTGTTCTTCATCAAATCGAAGACTCATTGTGGTTAGTAATCTCTGTTGGTTCTCGCGAGCTACTTTCAGGATGCACCTACAGACCGCCTGATGCCACCAGCGACGATTTAGCTGATTTTGCAGAGATAATGAATCCCGTATCAAGCATGAATTGCGAACGGAAACTTATGGGTGGGGGCTTTGTCGTACCTACTATCTTCTGGACTTCATTCTCTTCTCCACTTAAACAGGCAGAATTTCTTTCATGCATTCAACTGAATGGATGTCATCAACATCTCCTGACGCCCACCAGACAGAGGCATATTTCCTATCTCATATTCACTTTGTGTTTCATGTGAAGGGATATCCGTCATAGAACAATTTCTAGGAGGTGACCACAATATCACAAACTGTCTGTTTGATTTCAATCCGGCTCCCAAACCGACAGTTGTATTCTACCATCCGATCAAATTCGTCGATTAAAGAACCCTCCCCCACTAAGTTCCAGAACTGGGGTATGTTCTTTCTTACACCAGACTCAGAATGAGCAACCGAGGAATTATTCAAACATCTAACATTTTGTTTCGACGTTCTGGCCTCCATGAGGTCAAAACACATCGGCTCATATGTACAAGATAGAATCCTTGCTACAAAGGAGACGAACGGCTTTGAACTGCCCAAATGGAGATACAGAACAGCATTAGATTTCCCCCTGGTAATGCAAATGGAAAAAATATTTGAACACAGAACGACAGACGCAGTTCAGTCACATAAACGAAGGACAGCTTAGGCTGGGTAGCGAGCAGAGATACATGAAACTAGTACAGCTGATTAGATGGAGAGACTACGTTTGTGATCCTGCTACAAACGTTATCACTCACAAAGATAAAACGGTTTTTGATCACCTTGGTGCAACATATAGGATCTTCAACTCACATTTCACTGCTTTGCTTAGCGAAGAACACATCTTATTACCTGTTAACGCTCCGTCGAAAACAAGGTCTTGAGTAATGTTTCTGCTGATGTGCAAAGTATTTGCTCACATTTGGCTGCCACTGAACCTTTAATCCATCCCAGACCTGACGGTATCCTACCATTGGCTATAAAGCAGGAAAGTGAGGATATACCCAACCTTTCACCTAATTTGTTCGTCCTATCAACATTATCCAGCACCTTCCCCCCTAAATGAGAAAAAATAACTCAATATTCCTCGCAACAAAGGTAGTCCAAGGCAAGATATTAGTAACCATCGTCACATCAACCACACATCAGTCTCCTCGGTAACGTATGAATGGAAATTGAGGGTGCACACTGTCGAGTTCTTAGGGTCACAGAACCTTAAAAACCTATCACGGCACGGTCTTCTCAGTAAACGCTCCTGCATAGCATGTCGGCTGGAATTGTAAAATCATATATTAGTATCAGTCAATGCAGGATCGTGTGCCACATAATCGTCCCTTGATCAAAATGGCAATATTTAGGGTACGCCTCCCCCGAGGATGTATGTTTTCGGTTATCAAAGTCTAAAAGGACAACAGGTTGCATCAAAAATACACTCAGCTTACCGGCAACGAGGCTGGCTCTTCAAAAAACGTCCGCTTCATCTGAAGTTGAATATTGCACCTTCATCTACTACCATCCACGTGAATTGGATAGACTTCTGTTAGAATATCTCCGGCGACCATACACCAGAAGCTCATTGGGATATTTATCTCTATTCTCCAACACAATAACTGTGTTGATCCAATTCGGTAACGAAGTGAAATCTTGTACTTTATGCTTTTCTATAAACTCGTTCACGGTGTCCGTCATTCACCCACAACATATCTTTCAAAATGGCTTAAGAAACAAGCACACTAGTTTGCCAATTCTGTTAACTCTAAGAAAGATACGCGCTAACCCCCTTGTTTAAAAAAAACTACCATATTTGGAAAGAGCTCCCGAATGAACTCAGGACCATTAACAACATTCGGCGTTTTAAAATGGCTTACTTACTTACCTCGTCGAACACAATATCTACCTCCAAGCTTCGTCTATCTCCTGATGAGCTTTTGAGTGTAACCCGGGGAACATGTAGTTTTCAGCCTCAATTAACGCACATACCCGTTTCCGCTACCGCGCATACTTGGAAAACGGATTCCTTGAAACAATTTGTTGTACCTCTGCAACATATGTTCACACCACGGTAAAAATTGATCTGTCGCGTAACAAGCGAAACTGTATTCATGTGCGTTATTGCACACAAGTCACCGTGATAGCTGGAAAAAAAATTGGAGCTCATTAAAAAACCCAGCGGCATGATCTTATATGAAATAATATTTAGAACACGCATGTAGCAACACAGGTTTGTGGCCCGCACATGTCCACTTGTAAAAATTCGTCCATCTTGATATAGTTTCGCGCAATGATTACCAACAGCCGGCAAGAAGCGATCACTGATTTTTATAAAAGATTGTAGGCATCAATAGAACGATGTGAAGAATGAAAAGCACCCCCACCGCGCTGAAACCTCAAGTTACGCTTTGTGTTACCCCACCATCTGCCTCTTCCTGTAACCCACCCGACGACCTATGTTGGAAAACACCTCGGTTCCACTTTGTGCATCGGCTGTATAAAGCTAACTGACATGAAATCTCCCTGGTATTCATAACATAGAAGTGGCTGCTGGTTACCCAATTGTAGTGAAATATCATGACGGCTACCTGCCAGCGTTATATATTTCATCAATCAGAATAAAACCTTCTGTATCTCATAAAGTCCTTGCCAGAAGATAGTATCTATACAATATTCGTCATATTAGTGCACGTGACCATCCCACATTTTCCCGTTCAACACCTCAAATTGTGTTCTTCTTCATCCCACTCTCGCAAACACACGTCGTGGAGGGAGAACGTCTGAGATGAGAGTACGCTCAAAACTTCCTGTTGACCAAACGATTTGGGAGATTATCAATTTTGAGCCTTCTTCCGGTAAATGACGAATTCCTAAGGTGAAGTCTGTTCAGTTACCAAACTGGCATTTTTCGCCCACCATCTACCAAACCAATTCACGTCTACATTTTTCCGGCGTCATTTACGTCGAATAATGGCGTGTTAGTTTGGTGACGCATTTGAATACGTTATGTGGCGTGACCCCAAACTATTTGAAATGGCTGCTCACACATAAACTCGTAAAGAGTCGACTGATGCAACACCACGTTCTTCGGACGGAATATATGGAACATGCGGACTGCATGCGTACTTAGTGCACGCGTCAAAAGTTTGTACAATATAATTCCAATCTCACTGACCACGCCACCTTTGCTGACAGATTTTACGTCTACCAGAATTCTTCCTAAATACGCGTGTCCTGTGGATGACAATGGCACTGTCTGGTTTTTCCACTATCAGGTTTTTGCAAACACTGCTGACATAACACATCTTGCCCGAATTCAATAGGACTGGCCGCTACTTGACCGGATCTCATTCGAAGATGGTACACGGTCTCCATGCTACACGCTTCGGATCGACCGACGTCAGATAGGTCGGGGAAGAAAATTGTCGCTCTCCATGGCTCCCGTCCTACACCTATGATGCGGCCCAAACCCCTAACAACGTTCCTAAGAATCACCTCCCGGTGGCTCGCCCCGCAACGATTATAGGCAAACCGCCTAAGGTGAGCATGGACCGATATCGCCGTCTCTACTGAGTTCTTTGATAAAATGCCCCGCAGGATAAAAATGTAGCGTGTGTCACGCCTTGAAATCTTTATACTCGTATATTTCTCAAAGTCTCTGTGAGAAACACATTCAAATGAGCGTGATCGTTGTACATAAGTTAGAGCGATACACACAAATGCGTACCATACGCATGATTAATAATAATACAGCGCGAACATATGTAAATAGAACAACAGAAGAGAAGCAATGACATAAAAAGCTTCTAATTTATGAAACGGCGTTTGAGACACATGCTTCTGATTTAATATTCACATCACTCCCAGAAATGAGCAAGAAAGCTGGGCAGTTACATCGATTTACACTTAACGAGGTGGTCCATGATCTAACAGCCAAGATCTTGCCGTGCGGGGTTGATCTGAGGATGGTAGAAAAGGAAGTTCGCATAATTTCGCCATTATTCGGTGTAAGTAGTCTCGAAAATGCGTAGAAAACTTTACTGGGAAAAGAGGAGACAGGAGACCATGGACATTTGAACAGCAACAAGCGGACGTCTGGACAGAGCTTCCATACTTGTTCAAACGCAAATCTCGCAAGTTGTTTAACCGATGTGGAATTTTGAGTGCCCCCATGCTGTGGAACATTTTCTCGCGTTAAAAATCAAGAATTAAATCAGGAATTAAACGCGGAATCGCATTACAAAAGGAAGGATATAAAACGATTACATGAACCATGATGAACAGTGGAATGTGTAATTTTCTGGCACAATCTTTCGTGTAAAATTAATAACATTGAGTTAGTTAACAAAATATATAGCACTGGCAAACAGTTATGATACAGTGCGGAAGCGGTCGACTAACAGCTCCTTCTAACGTAATACTACCGACTTTTGATGTCGCTTTGCTCTACACGACCGATATGTAGACTGAAAAGGGTGTTTAACAACACAAAGATCGTCAGGTGTTCCATTAAGAAGGAAGAAACACCATAAACCCCTTGAATTCTCCGCTCTTGGTCTCATGCAGAAAGTGCAGACTAATCCGCCTTAACCGGGGAAATAATAGATGATCAAGCCCAAGGGCGTTTTTTTCTCGGAGTTGCATCGGCTGTCACTGGCGCGATTTCTCCTATTTGAAGGTTGCGCTTTTGCAGTAGCCGTCTTTGCAGAACTTGGAATGTCGAAGGATAGTCTGTTATCTATTGTGTCCAAAATGCCGACGCTGAGCAACAAGCCTGCTTCCAATGCGTAGCGTACCTTCCGTTAATGAGCTCCTCCAATCCATGTTTGACACTGTCCTTTGAAAATGACGTCATTTAATGAGAAAGGGACAGAACCGATGGCATCACACACCGACGACACGACTAATTGATTACCGAGCGTTCATTTTGCTTCAACTACTCACATCAGCAGATTTTTGTCGACCGCCGTTCACTGTACGCAAACTGCGTTCAGATTTTCTCAAATAGACCTCATAAACCGCTGCTAGACTCCGACGGTGCGACTAGCATATGACATATCGGAATACCACACGATGCCTCTTCGTATTGGTCCACTAAACACACCATTCTGGTACGGTGTACCACTCCATTTGTTACTACTCACAAAATTTGAGTTGCTGTCCGAATAAATATCCCGCGGTATACCTTCTATTCCGATGAACCCAATAGGCAACATAGGGAAAGAGTGCGTGCTCATGAAGTGTGAGACCTCTGGGTGGACTGTCCTAAGTTTCAGACTGGCAAATGTGCAACCATATACTTTACCGACTGTCTGACCACTGTCTCGCCTTGATTGGACTTTCTTGATAACTACCCAACAACTTTTGTGTTATGAGATGTGGATTTCAGTTTAAACGTCGGCTTGTAAAGCAAAAACCGACGTGAAACTCAGCATGGAATTTTGTTAACCACGTGACAGTCATTCTAGAGGTGGTTGCTGGATACCCAATTGTCGCGAACTACTAGTAAAACTAGTTGGCAATGTCATATTTTATAAGCCAACGCAAAAGTACTACTATTGCGTGAAGTCTGTCAAGAAGGTGCATGAAGATTATTCGTCATGATCAATTGGATCACCCCCACATCATCTCAGTTAACACGTGAAGTTCCACGCTTCCTCCTGATCCCATAGAAATCTTTTGTGCGACGAGTGGGCGTACAAAACGCCGTCTTGATCGAACGATTTGCGGGAGTTTTACGTGTTTCACGCTCTCGAGCAACTTATGAAGTCCTGAGCTGGAGTATGCCCAACTGTTCGCCGGATTTTGAAACTTTCCGTCATCCCTCGCCAAAGTCAACCTTTTTCAGCACTCTTCCGACGCTGTTTGTGTCAGCTAATAGCGAGACACTCTGAAGAAGCATTTGAACCGTAACAGACAAGTCAGACTCTCTGGTTTCGTGTATCCGTTATACACACAAACCCACTTTGTGCGACAAGTGGGGGTTCAAACGATAGTCCTGTATAAGAAGATATTAAAAACAAACGTGAGTCAAAGGCCCAGTAAGACATGCACAAGACTTACACAAACGAAAACCAAAACGGAGTCCACCGCAAGCTGCCTTATGTAACCTGCAGACCAGCCGCTCGCGTTTTGACCGTCCTAATAACCTGTGGCCCAAAACTGGGACAATATGGAGGCACCGGGGAACAACGTTCTTCTGAAGTGGGGGCTCGAACAGCAATCCTGAAAAGGAAAACAATAGGAACAAACATGAGCCGAAGGCCAGGTAAACCTTGCACACGGCTTGAACAAACGTGAACTGAAACAGCACCGACAACACAGCAGCACCACCGTTACACAAACCAACTTCACTCCGTGCGCGCTAGCTGGTTTCGGTTGCTCGTTGCAGATATATCTAACTAAATAATATATATTTCAAAACGCATATGTGAGAAGCACGCTTGGGTACGCGCGATCACTGTAGATATTTACAAACTATACCAAAACGAATAATTAAACAGTAGCACAAAGGTGAAATCCGTTGCAAGGAGGACGTAGTCAAAGAAAAACGACTGTAGTTCATGGAACTTTGACGCACGTAAGAGAGAAGAAGATAGTTTGCGCATTTCACAGATTTAGTCTCAAAAAATGAGATGTTACACTAATTCACTGTTTACAGGGTTGTGGGATGAGCGATTTTTGAAATTATTCGAGGTCACTCCGGGGGGGTGTCCATGTGTAACATGCAGGCCAGCCGACTCTACTCTGGATACCCGTGAATTCGCGGACCAACCTTCGGGCAACGTGGACGCACCAGGGGACAGCGCTCTTCCGAAGTAGGGGTTCGAGCAACAGTTCTGGAAAGAGAAACAATACGAACAAACATGAGCCAAAGGCCCAGTAAGCCATGCACACGACTTACACAAACGACAGCTGGAACGGCACCGACAACACAGCAGCACGCCCCGTTACACAACTCAAATTCAATCCGTGCGCGCTCGCTGGTTTCGGTTGCGCGTTACACAGCTCCCCTCTTCGTAAAGCACAGTCCACTGTGCTCCAAACCTTCTACAAACCGGCTGGTGCTCATGTTGCCAGGTTGGATAAAGTGCCTTCGGGCCCTCTGCCCGTTTTCTCGT